>JAZGTI010016739.1:0-12598 GCA_036877585.1 Botia kubotai
GCTCATAGGAGATAAATTGAGTGGCACAGCCCGGACTGTTCGTCATGCTATGACACTGAATGCAAAATAAGGTTAGTCTTACTGTAATTTAAACCCCAGGCTGGATTTAAACCATAAGTCAGGTTTTACTGCTAAGGTGAACTGTGGCATTGCATGATACGCTTTTAGTGACGGTGTAGTACTTTCAGATGAGCTCATAAACTAGAATAATAGCAGTGTTTGCCTCTCAAAGACAGCCACGCTCGGCCCAGATACAGCAGATGCTCCGACTTCACTGTTTCAGAGCTAATGACCAGAGCAGACCAGCTCCGCTGTCCAAAGCTTCATTTGACACATTCAGCGTTTTCAGCACTGTGTAATTCTTTCTTTTACGAGCGCATGATTAAAATTTCTGGCCCCGTGACCTGAAGGATCATTGTGAGTGATAATAAATGAGATCAGGGCAGAATATTGGGGAAGATGACACTGTGACATCTTCAAGGTTAAGCTGATAGTGGACGGTCAGCATCGAGAACAATGGACTGTGTCCTGTACCTTATAAAGCAATGAATGATTGAGCTTTTTCTAGCATAAAAATAAGTGCAGTGATAATAGTTGAGACTCTAAAGATATAACAACTGACATGTCATAAATTTCTGCTGTTGTAAAAAGTCTTTAAAATGGTTTAAACTGTAATGATTCATTCTGTCGGTGCAGTTTTGTTCTCTGTTCATTGTGGGATTCAAAAGTTCACACTGAAAATCCACTGGGATCCAAATATTAAAGTTTAAGGTTCTGCAGTTCTTAAAGTCTCTAATCAAATTAGCACGTTTGTGACATTAAATCAGAAAAAAGCAAAATAAAAGCAATTTTAATTGGACACAGGTTTTGTATGCATTAATCACACAGTATTGATTTATATTTTATCAGTGTTAAAAGCTAAACAAAAAAAACCTGACATGGCTATCAAATATTTACTTTAGATGCTTCGAATCATCTTGATTTATTTGCAGGATTTCGAACACGCCAGTGAAATTTATCGTCAATGGAATATTCCCCTCATAATATTGGCTCATCATAAATTGTAGTTATTTTAGGCATTTGACACGACAAATGCAATGTAAAATTAAATATGCATATAAATACATATGAAATGCACAAAGCCCACTGTGAACACGATTTGGAAAAAAACAAGAGAAAAGGAGCGTTTGTTCCTTTCCGTCTCAGCGGTTTGTCTGTCTGTCAGAAACGCAACTCCGGACGTTTTTGTAGGCTTGACAAGCGTGCTGTCAGCGCCTCCTGTTTGAAGTTTCCGTGCTTTGACTTTGGAATTCTCAGGATATAAGCACAAGATCTGTTTGAGCTGTTCCGTGTGGGAAAACGTCTATTGACAGCCATCAGCGCATTGATCTATAGCAGGGGACGCAATCTGATGGTGTTGCAGCTAAACTTATAATTGCGTTTGCTGCCGGCCGCATCATAAATGTTTAACCGATTACACGCGTGTGACGCCGAATAAACAGCACCGACGAATCCTCAGTAACTACCTCGCTATCCTGGTTTTCCTGTCCCATAAAGAATTTAGCATATCCTTCACAGCCGACCAGAAAACGACTACAAAAATACTTACGCCTTCCTTTCTTTAAAGGAAGAGAAAGATGAAATATTTTCTCTCTGGTTACTGAGACCTCTTTCTGTATTTCAAGTGATACTGACCTAAAAAGTTTGATCAAAGCCTGTTGGAACCCCCGCAGCCCGGAGCGAGCAATAAATTGGACCATTCGATGTTTTCGCGCCGACAAATTATCCTCCTGAGTCCTAACATTCTCGGTAGCAACTCAATTAGATGGAGACAGACGTAGCGAGCATTCAACATTTAATGTTTAATAGAATTTTCAATATTTTAACATCGCTAGCCCTAGTTAGAATGGAAACGCTCAATTTCGCGAAAATAATAACTATTTGCTTATAATTCCCACATAAATGGCGAGTTTGCACGGTGTGCGTGACATCTGCCTTAGACGCTCCTCGATCCGTTTAAATCCCCGCCGGCGATTCTGTCGTGCTGAAGTGTCTCACAGCATCACTCCTTTCATGTGGCTGTTAAAAGACAATATTTCTCCTTTCTCGTGGAGGATATACTTTCTCCAGACACTCTTCTTCCTGCTTTAGGCTTGGATAATCGGAAAAGGGAAAATTGGACTGAAAGATGGAGCAATTGGAACAGTCTCTAAAAAGTCACTTGTTAAGTCGCATTTGCTTTAGTTGGTTGAGGTGTGTACATATCGCTTTAATTCGTAGGTTCATTTAATACGTAAAGCAGTTTGTGTTTAAATGCTGCCTAAATGGATCTATACTGATTGCATTCGTTCGATTGCATTATAGTGGGTTGCTTCGAAAATTAAAACGCTGTTATTATTTACTGATGTCACTCCAAGCCTGTACAATGTTGTTTTTCTGGTTTTCTGTGTGAAAAATCAAACGCATCCCTTTCATAACCACAGTTTGTAGTAACCAAGCCCGTCAAGTTCTAAAAAGGATGAAAAACACATATAGATGACTTTTATTTTATAATACTTTTAATTTGTTTTGTTTCTTTGACCACTTCTCTAAAAAAGCGCAGTGTCATTGTATGCAAAAAACAGCCAAAATATGGTTTTAAAAAATGTCTGCTTTTGATTCCCACTGCAAATGCATCGTAAGGGTTCAGAACAACACGAGGCTGAGTAACCGACAGCTCTGTAGTGCTCAACAGATAACGGCTTGTGTTATCAGTGAAGCTCGGCCTGTCTTTTGTCACCGAAGGGCTTGCTGGAGACGGTATCTTGGGAAGACCCAAATAGATGACATGCTCTCGTTGAAATATGGGGCCACAAAAATAATCACATCAAGATGTATGTGTCCGTGGAACATATCTGCATCAAGCCCGCCCATCCATCACGTCATCAAAGAGCCAAGGTTCTGGAGTGACAGGTATATGTGCTTAAACCCTCATTGTTTTGGGAGAGGGCATGTTTTATTAACCCTTGGAAATGAAGTTGTGGCAGCCAGATTTTTAACGGTGACTGATCTAAGTGCTTTTCAAGCACCATTTATCACGAAAGGCCGGACAACCGCGCCGTATGACATGAAGATATAACTGATCTTCATAACTAGACAGTTTATGGCTCCATACAGATGTATGAATTTGGTTTTGGCCGGTGTGACTGTGAAGACGGTACTGTTATTTAAAGTGTGGATGCTGATGTAAATAGATGTTGTTATTGTTGGTATTATTAGGTATTTAATTAGCATTTTATTTGCGTGATAAATACGCAAATCAAATCATTTTAGAAAAGGAATGTGTTTTTTTTATCTTACTGGCGATATATAAAAGCAATATTTGGTATTTGTAAACAAATGTTAGTCAACATGTGTACAAATTGGTGGCGTAACTCTTATTTAATCCATTTAAATCGTAAAACTTATGCCATGCGTTTTACTGCCATGTCAGATGTTGATGGTTATCAGTAAACATAATTTTTATTGCGCCACTTACTAATTATAAAGAATTATAAGCTGTCAGGAAGGGTTATGCATAACAATTTCGACCTGATATTACTAAGGCACAACCCTGTCGTTACTGTTCAATGTTGTGTCACACATCACAGCCCGGTACACACGATACATTTTATTGACAAAACTTACCTAATTACATTTCAAAATTAATTCTCATGGTTTATTTGTTTTAATGTCGGTACATCCTAGACTTATAAACGCGAAATGACAAATTTAAGATGTGTCAACACATACTTGAGATCACTTAAGCTTCAGATCAATCTGTTAAATTACTGAAGCAATGTATGTAACTTAAGCATGTAACTTAAGACAGAGTTTGAGTGAATAAACCTGCTAGAAAAAGGACAGCTCAACAACCTATTTACTGGCCTACAACAACATCATAATCCCTCTGTCGCCAGGGTTAAGTGGAGTGCCAATACAGTATTGACAAAATGTCAGATGTCTGTCTAGTGCTCAAGTGCTTGTTTACACCCTTTGACTACCCCTAGTTTAATACTCCAAAGCTGTGACAGGCTTGGATTTCATTGATTCATGTTTGATACCAAAGACCTTTGAACCAACTCAACTTTGATAAATAGTTGTGTCACTTTAATGCACATTTTTATTAATGCACAAAGTGTTGTAGCACAAAATCCTGTGTTTGATTCACTGACCTCCCACAATCTAGATTAATCAGGTGGTACATGTGCTGAAATATCATTGCGGTCTATTGGAATCAGGTTATCGTCATTCAGAATTTCAGAAAGGGATTGTTGTGTATGTTTTTCATTGTTTGAGCTGTTTTTGTAAAACGATGATCAAATTATGGGGATGAGAGTTATAACCATAATCATATATAGAGTTAACCATATATATTTCAGGTGTGCGATGTACACAGTTGAAATATATGCTTTTTAAATTGCTAATATAGACATCTGCATGTTTAGCCTGTAAAAGTGAGAATTCCTTGTCAGTGTGGATGTATATTTGTTGTGGGCAAGTGTATATCTGTTTTTCTTTAGTAGTTTAAAGGTCGACCAAATTCCCTTATTCCTGACAGTTGTTTTTAGCAGAATTCCACAAAACATTGCAGTTCCGTAAGCGGCAGTGACCCCAAGTTGACCTTTTCGTTTCCACAGTCCCTCTTTTGTAAGACTGCAGTCCTCGACTATTTCATTGTTCCATTGTTCATTAAAACCGGACCTCTCTCAACTCTCAGAGGTAGCTGCAGATTTGCAGATCTCTCTATTCCTCTTCAGAGAGCCTGTCTGGCTTCAGCAAGGCAGGAATCCATTGGTTTTGGCGCTGAATGCAGCTGTGAGTGGGAATTGGCAGCGGTATAACGGCTTTTATTGCTTCCCATTGGCTCAGTGGGTTGGAGACTACCACTGTGCATAATTAACTGCCAATGAAACGTTCCCTTGAGTCAATCTGTCTGCTTTATTAACAAAGTAATGCGGTTATGCTTTAATTGGCTCTTTTATTGTTAGCCAAACGAGATCAAATGATAGAACACATGGTTACAAAGAGGAGACCATTAGTGGTCACAAGCTCTATAAGTAGATGTTAGGGAAGGTGTAATATCTTGATCGCCTTGCTTGTCATGATGGGTTTGTGTTTGTTTCCGTGGCTCAAGGCTGTTCACTCAGAAGGTGACATGTTTGGATACGGCTAGCAAACGATGGTTTGTTTTAAAACAGTTTATATCACCTTAATCTTAAGGATAATGCAACTTCTACATTGTAAATCACAGAATTGCCGCTGTTTAGCACAATGTGATTTTATATAGGCATTCCGAGTGCTAGCATGGATGCTAGCAAATGGATTAGCATAAAAGATAGCTTGTGACTCATTTTTAATCATTGTTTTCTGCAGCCTTTAAACCCTTCAGAAAAGCTCCTCTTATGCGTCCAGTAAATTGTAATTGCGTAGTTGTTTTTAATGCATTTAGCAATTTTAGCCATTGGGAATTATGGGAAATGTAGTTTTGCTTCATAATCCTATCAAACCTCATAAACCATCTTACCTGTCACCAAAATAAATATTTTCAAGCAACTTTTACTGCTTCATCAGCAGTACACAAAAAAATCATAAAGTAAACTGAACGCTCAACCTTCACCATTAGACCTCAAATGATCAATTTTGCAGGAACAAAATCTTTTCACCGGTAAAATAGCGAGTTTGCGTTGGAGCGCGTTCATCTCATAAACTCAGTCATTGTGATGGGACGCGAAGGCAGCGTAACAGCAAGAACATCATCGTATAATTGATTGCATCACTTCAAGGTCTTTCGTAAGCTAATTGAATCGAAATACAAACATATTACATCTTCGCTGTGACAACTTTGCTCAGGCGAGATTCAAACCCGTCGTTCGCTGTAGCTGAAGGTTTAACCCGAGGCAGAACCAGCCCTCTCAGCTTTAGAACGATGACATTGAGCCGTCAGATTTAGGATTGATTAATCGCTTCACAGTGAACACTGGAGATTTCTGCTACTCTGCCTGATTATGAGGATTCATATAGCACACTGTCATACATCACTGTTATGTTATGCACATTAAATATTGCTGAATGCTTGTTTGTATATTTGGGTGCCGTTTGAGTATGTAGGAGCTGGTCTGATTTCGAGTGTTGTTTTAACACTCTGTCTGATGGGCTTTAGTAGAGGTAAACTTAAAGGTGTAGTAAATAATTGTTGCCTCAGTATTTACCCCAAAGAAGTGTATAGCATGTTGGAAAATATGTTTAAAAACCTTTTAAAGTTTTCAGCCTTGGTTTACCACAAAGGGAAGTTGTGGGAAATCACAGCATAATTTTATTGTAGCATAGCAATACTCATTTTTAGACCGCATAAATGCTTGTGTTGTTCGGAAACATAAAACGCATGTGTCATTTTAGCACAGGGATGGTGAACCCTGTTCCTGGAGGGCCAGTATCCTGCAGAGTTTAGCTCCAACCCTAATCAAACACACCCGAACCAGCTAATCAGGATTACTAGAAGGCTACAGGCAGGCGAGTTTTATCAGGGTTGGATCTCTGCAGGACACTGGCCCTTCAGAAACAAAGTTCCCTATTCCTGTTTTAGCACTACATAAACAATTGCTGGGTGCACCTTTATTAATGTATTACATTTCCTGCTGTGTACTGTATGTGTTTGTTTGGCAAGGATGGAATATCTTGGAACGGTGAATCTACAAATATAAACACAGGGAGTATCATTTGAATTGTAAGCAGCGATTTCGTTCAAGTGTTGATCATTAGTATCATTGTATTTATTCCAAGTTTCCTGCCAAATCTGTAAGAACACCCAGTGGAAAAGAACACCTGTTGTTAGCAGATGATTATTTACATCTTTATCACCAACAACATGTGCTTGTTTTCTGGCAACACATGTTCAGCTTAGAAATATCACAAAAGTCTCGTGGATTAGATCTTTGCATTTCGGAGGGCCAGTTTTCCACCTGCCCAAACTACTGTTTGTACATGGAAGCCAGCCAGACAAAATCATAATCTGGCTGTAAAGAATTATCAAGAGGCGTTGGTGAAGAGTCTAAAAGCTTTGAATTATTCAGAATGCGTATTCAGAAAAGTTACGCATCCAGAAAGACAGTTTCGACACGTATCACTGGAGACATTTTATTCTCCCAGCACACCTCAGAGATTCCAACCGAGCAGGTAGGACATCAAACGCACCTTCAATGTCTTCATGTGCTTCCAGAGGCCCTTTTCCTGCGGTGTTGCATTTTGCTGTCGTATAGATGGTGCTAAACTCTAAACAGCAGGAAGAAATCAACAGAGAATTACCAGCAAACTAGGTCTTCAAGTGAACCCTCTCCTCCCAAAATAATGCATCATTAGCATCCTGCCAGAGATGGATGGTGCTTTTCTGCATCAACTGCTGGCCGCTGGAGAGAAGGACCAGTGGGCTTGCTCTCCAACGTTCCTTGGCCTGAAAGCTGACCTTTTTCCCTGGTTGTTATTTAACAGTCAGAAGGCCATGACCTGAAATAAAGTGGTAAGAGGGACACGAGCTAAAAAAAGCAAAGAAACTTGGCAGGAGAACCAGGGTCCCATCCTCCCCAAAGAAATTAGGGGCAGTTATCATTCAGAGGCGACCCTCCGCGAACGGCTAAGCGCTACGGATGCATACCGCCCCGTCCTCCATCTCGATTCTGCATACCTGCCCATCCTCATCAGGACAAAAGGCCATGGTTGGAAGTGTCCAATTTTATCGAGCGCCCCACCGCTTGACAGGTCAAAAGTGACGAATGGCAGCCGATTCTGAAAGAAGGTTACGTTTAAACACAGCGCAAGGCAATGAGGGGGAATACTTCATAACCGACTGCTAAATCATTGTCAGGGAAACTAATGATAAGGTATCATAAGACAACGGAATAGCATGACAGATCGGGCGCAATCTCGCGCATCTTAATCACCCGCTGTCTGTCTCCCCTAGCATTCATCTTTATTTTGCATAGACATGCACATATTCCGCCGCCTCTTGAATGGATGTATCAGCTTGTCCGCCGGAGTGTCACACAAAAGCTTTATTTAAATTGTACATAGCGGGGTTCTTTGTTGCGGCGTCGGATGATGAATGGAAAGACATAACCATGACAAAGGATCTCTCAGCTGCTTTGAGCTGCTATAGAGTGAGAGCCACACCGCGAGAATCTAGGAATGCGCTCGCGATGACGGGATATCATTCAGTGGCACGGAAGAAAATGTGTACGAGACAATCAGCATTACATTTCTGTATCGCCATTGTGACTTTTAACAATTATAGTGTGTAAAAACTATGGCTGTCAGTTTAACATAATTTGAGGTGATTCATTATTAATAAATAAAGTGATTAGCTTGATTAGTCAGCGTCGGCAGTCGTTGTGGCCTCAGAGGATACTGGAGTAAATGCACTTTTGACATAGTGATAACCAGTTATTACGGTTATTGGGTTCAAAGAATGCAACAGCAAGCAGGGGCGAGAGACACGTTTTGTACTTTAAACTATCCACAGCACAGACCACAAATTTAACATAGGCCAGACGGTATACAGGAACAGCCCCTAAGTTTATCTGTCAAAATAAATTGCTGTGGACTGTAGGCTATTTATAGGCTTAGAATAAATTATAAAGGACAAACATTTAGTATAAAATTCAAATTTATAATTTTGTCTGTAATACAAATGACCAATACCTGTAATGTATTTAAAATCTTTGCATATTTTTTTTAATGTAATACCTTTATAAAAATTATTTTCATTCAGAGGATTTTCTTAGAAAATGTATTTTCTTAGAAATGAGTTAATTGTTATAAATTAGTAATTTATTCATTGGCACTTCATGTATTTAATATAAATATTTTAAATAATTGTAAAGCTATATATGAATGCTTTATTTTGTATGTATTGAAAATCATTTAAATTCACATGACAACAAATGGCTTTAATTAGCAGTAAAGAGCTCTTTTGTCTCATTCGCAGCCAAGTATCCAAGACTGCTGTTTCACAAATCTGTCGCACCTGTTGTAGTCATTTCAAAAACACACAAGCGAGAAGAACAAACAGAAAATAAGCCGGAGAACGCAAGGAGTGATAGTGGCATCTTGACAAGTCTTTAAGTAATTCCTTCAAGAACAAACACCCCGGGGCTTCCTGGCTTCATTGCTTAAGTTGAGAGGATATCATCACGACGCGTGATGAGAACAGCGCACTCACTTTGTGTCCGTGAGCGAGGAACTGCAATTGGAGGTACGACTTTGATTTCTGTTCATTATTAAGTCGCTCAAAAATCTTTAGGTCAATTTTTTGGTCAGTTTTTTTGGGTGTGTCACTGGTATGCCCATATTGATGAATCTTAAATTTGAAAGTTTAAATTTAACCCGAATTAGATTACAAACTGAAGGTGTAAATGATTTTGCTAAATTGAATTTGTTATTGCAATGTGTGTTATTTAATGTGCTTGGTTTATAACTTCCTTATTAGCAAGACCACCATAGCAGCCACCTAGCAACGTCATAGCAACCACATAGCAACACCCTGGCAACCACCATAGCATCTTAGCACCTTTTACGCAGGCAAAAAAAATGAAAAGCTTGTGTATTTATTGCAGGCTTTTACAGTACAGCATAGAAAACTGCTCATTAGTAAAGCCACAGAGAAAGACAACCTCCACCTAGCTCTAGGTTATGTGGACACTGAGTGTCCAGGAATCTCAAGGACATATCAGTTGTCCCAGATTAAACAATATTCGCTCTCTGACAAACATCCCATTCCCAAAACCGCCAAGCCAGAGGAAAGCGAGCCCCCCGCACGGGCCCCTCTCCATGCTTGACAGAAGAGTGGGGGAGATTCTTTGGCCTGAAGGAAAGACCAGACAATGAAATAATCTTTAATCTCTGTCCCTTCCAGGCACCAGCAACACCTGTTATCCTTGATGGCATTGTGCAAGAGGGCAGCGCAGATCCTTGTTTTAAGGCTGGTAATTATTGTGCTAATTATTCACATCGGTGCTGGGTGATTACGAACGCTCGTTCAGGTGAACGCTCGTCCTGTGCAGCGCCAGATGAGACCGACGAGGCACCGTGGAACAGTTGTTACAATCCCTCGTTTCCCTTCCAGGTATTTGACCTCTTGCGTTGTTTGCAATCTGCACTCGGGGAGCGAAAAAACAGGCAGAAACTTTTAATTGCAGCAAAACACCGCTCAAAGACACAGACTTCAGCCATCTGTTAACTGTTTAGATAGACTGATTTTTTTCTCTTCCTCTGAAAGCGAAGAGGATGTGTTGTTTTTACAAAAACAAAAGAGCAGCAGAAGGTTGCTACTGTTTTTCCTCCGCTAACAAACACTTTTCCGCACAGGAAACAACACTTGTTTGGATTGCGCGCGGTGACGAGGTGTTTGTGGTAAACTGTGTTGTTAAAAAAAGCGAAGTCACTGTAAAACAAATGCAATACAAGCAGTGTGTTGCGCTCGAGCGCGCGGCTTCCATTATCCTATTAATGTTTCATGAATCAAATGATTATTTTTGTGTTTAAAAGACTGTAGATTTAATTATGGCCTGGAGGGAATATGGCGCCTTAAAGCCAGAGTTAACTGTCCTCAGTCTAAATGTAATTCAATTAATGGTGAGAGACCGTAGTTATAGATTTCTCGTTCTCTTTGTTGCGAGCGACACAGTTTTCATGAATTTTTTATTTTCAACCGCCAGTTTTGAGGCAATTAACCAGCAGCCCAAAATTGTATTCTATTTTTGTCCTAAAAAGAGAAAAGATGATTTTTTGGAACCCACAACATATCCGGTGCTCGTTACTGAAGAAAACAATTGGACTTCTTCGTTTTATTTGAATGCACGGGCAGTGCAGTGGATTCATAACTAGCTTAATTAGCATTTCCGGTAAACTGTATGGTTATTGGTTATAGTGTTCCTGTGGCTTAACTGGTAGAGCATTGTGATAGCAGCGCAAAGGCTGTGGGTTTGATTTCCAGGGAGCTCATACTGTCAAATTGTATATAAACTGGGTAAATTGTGGGTAAAAGCGTCTGCCAAAAGCATAAATGTAAAATGCAAATGTTATACCAGGCCACCATTTGGACTAGCACACTTGGTACTTATCTTCAGTAGTACCACTACTGTACTAACCTTCACAGACCAGCCTGACACATCATGGACATCCAGACCTAATCTAGTCTGTTTTAGTAGTGACTTTAACTTACAAGCATTACAATAAGTAACTTCATGAAAGCTTTTTAAAGGAGCCACCAACGTAACGAACGTCTATGCAAATCCGGCCAACCAATCAGGAGTGCCTAATTAGCAAGGCAAAATGATGTGACCACTGGCATTATGGGGGTCGTACTACAGAAACCATTGGCACGTTCCTAATCCCATAATGCTATTTACAACATTTTCGGTAAGTCTGGAGATTGATGCCAGTCGGTTATTACGCGAAACAAATCAGAGCTTTTTAATGACCACTCCGAGCCCACGGCCGTAAGTGTTTGAGTAACACACGACAGATCAAAAGGTTAAGTGAGAATGAAAGCGCCGCGTTTATCCTTTTAAGACTGTTTGGCGAAAATCGCTTCGTTTGACGCCGTTAATGTGCGTCCTCCTTTATCACTCAGACCGCCTGAATCATAAATATGAATGCGGTCTCGGCTCGGCCCTGCCTCAAATCCCCGGTGGTCACTCTGCGTGCTCGTACGGCATATGATGAAGCGTTCAAACGCTGGGGGACGTAAGTGACAATGACACTACAAAGCTCGACGATGAAGCCAGACACGATCTCATTATATCATAGAGCTGTTAATGATGAACTATTGCAGGTCAAATGGGAACGCCTGCATACACCGAATGTCCTAAAGTAACCAGGTTCATATTTTAAAATGGGTTCTTTTTTCATGATTCTGGAGCACAGAGAAAATAAAAGGCAAAAAGTTTAAGTTGTGTGTCGCTATAGAAACGATGAAAATTATGTGAAATTATGTTTATAGTGATTTTACACGCGCCGTTTTCTTTTTTGTGTTGATGTAGTGTAATTAGTGTTGCTACAAGAAATTGGGGCACATATCGAAGGTCTTGTGACTTTTTAAAATAGCAATATTACAGAAGCCATGGATGTAAGCAGTAAAGCCATATTTAAAATGATTAATTTCATCATGCTTAGTAGATGGTTTTTCTCAATTGTAGAGTTCTAGGTTTCTGTCAAATCTTATGTGAAAATGTATGAACTTACAATCTGATGACAATTATTACGTTAGGCAGAGTTGATACATATATATTTAAACACACACACACATATATATATATATATATATAAACATTTATATATGTGTATAATGTGTGTGTGTGTGTAATTGTATTTAATATGTTGAAAATATAATGTTCAGTTAGACGGCCTCAAAACAGACAAACTACAAGCCACAAAACTCCAATTGTGATTTCATGGCTTTCATTTCTTTAAATATTTGCTCATGAAGTATGTTCGCAGGGGAAATATTTCTGTGTTATGGTCAAACATGCAATCTTTCTGTTTGCCGACTGTCTCCGTCCCTTCGGCCTGTTTGTATGACAGTGGC
>JAZGTI010016740.1:0-12598 GCA_036877585.1 Botia kubotai
CGGGTGTTGCTGCGTGGAGATGGTGAAAGGAAGGAGGGAAAGAAGGGCTTCCGAAGTTTGTGCTGCATCAAAGCACAAGACTGAGTCTGTTCCTCCTCTGTCATGAAACAATACAAACAATGTCTGAGGAGCAACATCTTAAACAAACTATAAAAAACTACAACACTTTACTTTCACGACTAGCCTATATTCTTATTCAAGATAAAGAACCATCAATAAAAACAGATTAAGTCCATTATTTTCACAAAATTATGACATAAATCAAGCAAAACAAATGTGTTAAAACTGATAAATACATGTTGTACCTGATACTTTGTTTGGTTCCGGTTCTGGCTGAGATCCAGGTTCTGAGCAGGAATAGCATGTGTGCGTTTTCTTACCTTTGTCTGAAAAATAAGTAAATTTTAGTTTCTCAAAATCTGATTTAACACTTTCCAAGCATGACCCCTGTTCAGGTATACTGCTGATATACTGTTAAAAAATACAATGCAAAACAGAAAATGTGTTTTGTGTTTGTTAACCCGTTCAAACGGTCGTAAAATCTCACCTTCTTGTGCAACCTGCCACAGATCCAGAGCTACTTTGAAAGCTTGTGCAACTGTTAGAGTCACAGCCTGAGCCTGTGGACAACAAAGCAAAATCATTTAACCCGTCATTTCATCATCTTCCAGTCCACCAGATGGCGCTAGATAACTGATATAAACACAGATCACCAGAACAGGCCACAATTCTGTACATTACAATTAAACACTTGAAACATACATAAAACATTGAAACATTTAACATTACAACAATGAAATAAAACAGAAGTAAATTACATCTGAAAACACTCACAATTTTCTTTTTTTGGCACAGGAAGGCGTGACACTCCAGAGTTTCATTGAACTGACTTTGGGAGACATAGGCAAAGACTTTATCCTGAGTTTTATCAGTTGTGCAGTAAGATATTCTGCGGAGAAAAGAAATACAAGCTTTTCCATGTGGAATACGTTTGTTCCCAGAAAATGAAGTACAGTTATATTGCAGATATAGTTCAGGGAATTAAAAATCAATGGAACGTTGGCAACCGGCTACACAACAAAAAACTGCAGCCTGAACAAGCTGCTTGAATTTCAGTATGAGAACATGACCCTCTGTTCCCATATACTGATTTATTCATTTATAAATGAGAAATGACGGTATTGCATTTAACTATTCAGACATTTAAAATTGAGAACTGCAGTGGACAGATTCTGATGATTCCTGTGGAGAAAGATTTGTACTGGAAGGTGTAACAGTGTGAAACTTGTAGCCCCGGCTCTCTCAGATCTATACCGGTTTATAGAAAACCTCTTTAAAAACCCCTTTAGGCCAAAACAGGATGAGATGATGTGAAGTTCACGGCTATACTGTAATACGATTTTCTGAGTGTGGTCTGATAATCTCCTGTCAATCTTTAGAGTTCAATTACTTCTGCAAAGAGTTGAGGGAGAAATAAACAGACAGCCAGAGGTCCTCTCACACCGAGCAAACATGGTTTATAGATGCAATTACACAACAAGTGCTGAGACTTGAAAAAAATGATATGATAAAGACAGACATTCAATAACTGGATAAACCATTTACAGTAAAATAGATATAAATAATCAAAAATGAATCAGAGAATGGCATATATGTACATTAACCGCTCTTGTTTCAATGGACTGAAAATTCCCATCAAGAAAGACTGTGTGTGCAATAATGAGATCCATTAGACAAGAACTAGAAGAAGCCAAAACGCTGTGATCTCACTTCACCTGCAAGTGCCTCTAATGCACGACCTAATTAAAAATGCCCGATACTCTTTATTCCCCATCTCCCTCCCTTCTCTCTGAACATGTGGGGTGTGCCGAATTATCATTTAATTCTGTCTGTGGTGCATTGCACAGTTTTATAAATGAAGAGTAAAAATCGTGGGGAAGGAAACTCTAAATGTTGCCCTGAATTTATATTTTCAACAGAACTGAAGGTGGAAGTTTTTGAACAGGCTCCGCTGTACTGCCAGGAAACTTTCATTCTGTGCTGTTATGGAAATCAACAGCTGTTACTTTTCCTCTGAATATTTTGCAGTGTAATGCAGTACAATTATTGTATTTACATAAACAGGAAGATCTTGGCTTGTGGTTGCACAACAAACTTAAACTCTAGACTACAAACTAAAGTTATCGTACATCTCCATCATTACTGACCATATTAAAAGATACAGTTCATTGAACACAGTTTATTCCAATAGGGGGAAAACAAAGCATTGAACCTTATAGTTACATATACATACGCTACATATAAATATACATACAGTATATATAAATATACATACGCTACATATAAATATACATACAGTATATATAAATATACATACACTATATATAAATATACATACACTATATATAAATATACATATACTACACATAAATATACATGCAGTATATATAAATATAGCCTTTGTGACAACTTCCCCATGTGATAACTCTCCTACATATGTATGAGAACAAATATGGTGAATCATTTAAACACAAAGAAACTGAATCCAGGCCAAGCGGAAACAGATACATGAAGTGGCCATGCAGACAGTCTGAGCATTCATCATCTACAAAGTGAGTCTGGCATTAGCGCGAAAGCATTTGATTCGAGAGCCTTTAGGCAAGGAGGAGACATGCTTGTTAAGTCTCAGCAAATGCACAACCGCAGCCAGGTCACAAATAACCGAACATTATAAAAGGAAAATGGAGGCCAAAGTTACTGAAGGCTAACAAACATGACCAAGCAGCGCAGAAGATTCCAAAGTGGCATTAGTTGAAGGCGGTTACATTTGTAAATAATGTAAAATAAATACCACTCAGCTTTTATGGAAACTGAACTGAATTCCAAACGTCAACATTTTGTCAACATTTTTCTCGAGAATGACTCTCTTTAGGCTTGTCTGTGTTCACTGTTGCAGTGTCACATTGTTCCCTCACTGTTATGCCCTGCTGGGTCTCTATTTAAACACATTACAGTAGAATATGACACTTAGAAAGGGAACGTAGCCAGACTGGAGTGTGACGAATCTCATTACACAAATCACCCTTCAAGATGTGTGGCTTAGCAAAACAAAGTCTTGCATTTAAATATAGATGTTTTCTTCTCAAACAAACATGCTGACAGGAGTAAATTGTGCTGTGTTTCTTTACATAGAGAGACAGAAAATCATAAATTCAATGTATTGAATGACAACAAAAAAGACCCGGTTTGCCCTTCGACCTTTAGCATTTCTGATGTAATAAAGCTGATAGCTCGCACTGAGGCTAGACAAGCAACATCATCTCGTCTTTTCACTAAAAATAGAACTGCTGTCTTTTTTCCTCATTATTTGTACACTCGGCTGTGCGCTGGGGGATGGGACTCCAAGTAGTGAATAAAGACAAGGTAAAGTATTTATATATTTTCTTCCTATAACTTCAAATCCCCATCAAGCCATTTGCTACTCTCATTGTCCTTACTGTCTGTATGCCTGTTGGTGAGAGGCACAGAATAGCCATAA
This sequence comes from Botia kubotai, assembly GCA_036877585.1. Lineage (NCBI taxonomy): Eukaryota > Metazoa > Chordata > Actinopteri > Cypriniformes > Botiidae > Botia > Botia kubotai. The sequence goes on from JAZGTI010016740.1 coordinate 3,539, forward strand.
TTCTGTGCTTCGCCCTCCAAATGATTGTCCAAGACCTCCTGAGGGCCTACGTCCAGAAAGCATTTATTAGCATTTCGAGTGAACTCTGATGTACTGCATCGTCCCCTGAGACTCGTGTTTATTTTTCAAGCCCCTTTGAAAGTCAAACTGAGGCTTCACGATCAAAGTCGACACGAATTGCATTTCTTCCCTGTAAGACCCGGAGCTGCCGGGAGTTTTCTTTCATCCTGACTGGAACGTGCTTTACCTGGATCAGCATAATACCACAGAAATAAATATAACGCGGAGCTTTGGTGCTTCAGCAGTTTGTCTGCTACATGAGCTCTCAGCATTCCACTGTCTTACACAGGAATCCATATGTCATTACAGTAAATAGCCAGAACCCCACAGAGGAGCTCTGATGAGAGCAAACGGGACGGTACCGGCGATGGAGGAGTTCCAGGTTCAAGGACACAGTGTTTCCCTGCAGACCTGATGCTCTGCTGGCACAGAGATGGGAGGCAGGGGTGTGGTGTTATGTTGAGTGAGAAATGATACAAGGGCAAGTCCGAATTCTCCTTCTTCCGAAGTCTGTACTGTTTTTGATAAAGAGCTTATTCCCGACCTTTACAAAAGTGATCTTTAAATAAAAAATGAAAATATATACAAGTGTTTCTCAAGCAGGGACCCAGGGGAAACAATAGGGACTCAGAATGACTTAAAACTGTTTAAAATAAGATATAATAAACAGTAACATAAGCTAATATAACAACATTATATGGAAGTGTGCATATGTGGATGCAAGAATACAGAGAAGAGGTTTCTGAAGAGGATTAAACAGTCTCTGGTGTGTCTGATAAGGGTGGAACAACACTGGGACCCGCTCGGCACTCTGAACCAGCCCCGCCCCCAAACCCTCGCGTGTACGTTTGATTGACACACTTAAATGTTAATGATTCACTCGGACTGCAGAGGTCATGTTGTAATTGTATCCATGAAGAAAACTCTACAGAGCTTAACTGACTACAAATCTTTAAACAATTGATTTGGAGTAAGTCAGAATGAGAGGCTTATCTGAAGAACTGACACTTTTTAGGAAAAACCCATAAAACATGGATGTCCCTGTAGCTCAATTGGTAGAGCATTGCGTCTGCAGCACAAAGGTTGTGGGTTTGATTCCCAGGGGAGCACAAGTACTGATACATTCTTGAATGTACTGTAAGTCACATTGGATAAAAGCTTCTGCCAAATGCATAAATATAAACATGCTTAGTCAGCATACTGGGCACATTCTGAAACAGACTACAAATGTTGAGGCCAGATAACCTAAAAATGTGCTTTGTAAGGTTCTATGTAAACATATTTGATATTAAATGTCATTTAAAGCGTCAGATCCAGCAGAAAAACCTCATCTCCGAGTTTTTACCTTGTTAGTGTAATAGAATTATAAATATTATCAAATGATGTTTGAATTTGTTTCTTGGTTTAAATTTTAAATAAGGAAACTTACAGAACAAATGTTCAGCGGAAGATTTAATACCTGTAAATGGAAACATCCTCGATGATGTCACGGCTCTCTGTGTCGGAGATGATGATTCCTTTAGGAGAAACATTCAGCGTCACCTTTCGGAACTTCTTGGCGCCGGCACGAGCCTGCAGTCGACAAACACACAGAGAACAACTGCATTACTTTCATAGCTCATCAGATCTGATTCTCACTTGTGTTTCGTTTGTGGCAGGTGTTTCTCCTCAAATTTGCTTGAGAGAAATAACTGCTGGAATACAAACTGAATTCAGATTGTACATGTAAGATAATCTTGTTTTGGATAAATTCCACGAGAAATATTTGAGTTCCAAAATCTCTGTTTGCTCTCCTTTTAATCTTGAATCATCTTTTAAACCAAACATTGCTGTCTGGGAGTAACAATTGAGACATTCATCTGAGATTTGTCTTTCTCATGGGAGGGAGCAATTTATGTGTGATGCAGACCAACAACTTTGTCACAGTCATCTTTAAAATGCCATTCATAACTCATCGTCCACAAACAATATCCTCAAAAGGTCAGGAAAGACTGTGTGGACTGTTAACTGTAACAAGAGTCGCTGTAGATACGCGAGCCGAGCGCTTCATATACAACATTCATTTACAGCTAGCTGAGGTGCTGTCATTGTGTTACTGTAATCCAGACATATGAACACAATGGCACATGACCTCAGTGTGCTGGCAGGGAAGAAAAGAGGCGGACAAGAGGAAGTTACAGTTTAAATGCTGAGAAAAAAATGAATTTCTCAAGGACAAATGACACCAGGCAAAGCGTATCCGAGGGGATTTCTTTCCCCCAGGAGACAGTCAACACTGATTTAAAACTGATGAGGGGTGCTGGGAATCTCATCTCAGAGTTTTACAGCTGCGTTCTAAAAAACTTTCTGAGGGATCATATTGTTTATTTTAGTTTATTTAGGAAAGGAAAGGACCACTTGTTCTCCTCAGCTGGGCTGAGAACAGGAAAGGAGAACATAGAAAGACAGTTGCTTATATCAAAATGACCAAAATCTGAAGATACATTGTGTCAAAAATATGAAACTAATGCCTAAAGCTGCTTTTTCCAGGTTGGGTGGCAGTATGTTATTTATGTACTACTCTTAAGCCCCCCCACCTCCCCTGACCCCCTTCTCTACCCTGTTACCACGGTGACTGACCGTGCTAATAATCCTCCTGATGGCAGCAGCCGCCATGTCTTCTCCTTTAGGCTGACCGACCAGCGTCATGCCCAGATACTTCACATTGAAGACCATTCCTTCCAGGAGCGTCTCCTTGGTGTCTGTCCAGTTCTCTGGAAGCTCTAGAAACACAGAGTGAAACGTTTACAGTGATAATAGGAAGACCTCATGAACATTATTAATCATCACAACAGAGATCACCTCAAAATCTCATAGAATTTATAACAGAATGACACTTTTGATGTATTAAATAATGATACACGAACAGATCTGCTTTCTACGCAAAATGTCATTAACAACGAATGCAGATTTTAGTCTTTGGTGCTTGTTTCCGTGAAAGGAAACTGTGCCACACGGCGAGCTTTAAATAGCTTTTCAGTCCCATTTGGGTCCAATACGAAACGCTGTAGGGCTGCAGAGCGAGACCATCAGATGAAAACACACTGAATGTAATAAGATACTCACTGCCATGCTATTGTATTGTGTTAAAACAGTATTATCACACTGACAATGGTGACGTTACGGCTGCACACTGTGATCGCAGCCGTGCTAATATTCATCCATAACGTCACTGTTTGGCCCTTCAGTACTTTATCATGTTGTTACATTAAAAAATACATTAAAAACTTTTTGCCTGAAATGGTTGCTAGGGAAGAGAAAAACCCCATCTTATATGACAGTGTCCTGTGTCCTGCTGACAGCTCTGTGCTTGGAGCCATCTGCCCATCCAAACCCCCCCCACACACACACCAGCTGTTTGCAGCCAGAAAGGGAATTTTAACACCAAACAGTTTTAACAGCATGTAAACTATTACCCTGCAAAGACACAAAATCTATCTGTGCACTAAATGAGTAGGCCGAGTAAAACAAACACTCAAAGCCATATCTAACCTCTAAAGCTTATTTTAGACGGGCTACTGGGCATAGAAAAGAACAGAAGTAGCCAGAAAGCTGTGAGAAACATTCCTTGGGCATGTAAAGCACATTACATTTCCTTGAACTGTTGCTGTACATTTGTCATGCTGAAATCCTCGACTCGAAATGCTGACACACATAAAACTCAGGCCAAGAATGTTTTTATTTTCCCAGCAATGAAGCTACAACAGTAAGCTGTGCTGCTGCCATCCATCCACCAGACTGCTGAGATGAATAATTGATCAGATTTGTGTTGATGCTCCAGGACCTCTGCTCGGATCAGACTGGAAAAAAGGTGCCAAAGTTCAGAAAACTTTGCAAAGATTAAGACAATACATTGAAACAAATCAGGTAATTAGACCAACAGGGTTGATGTTAACTGGATTTAAACAGGTTTATCTCACTGCAGGGGGCATCATAAAGATGCAGGCGGTGTTTGGTGAGAGTGCCATTTTTTACCAGCACATAATTTGTTGTCTGGGCTTGTGCGTGTGTGTCTGCGTGATGGAGTGATCCGATTTGTGCAAACATAAAATGCGATTACCGCAGGCGCTGAGACGAGCTGTAACCACATTCGTGTCTGAGTTAGACAAAAGCCGTGTGGCATTTATCCAGACTGAACGCTTAAACTTTTAAATCAATAGAAATACACTTGCACGCGATATGCTATTTATACTAGAGTATTCGATTTTTGGAAGCAGTTTAATCTTTAACAGTTGAGCAGAAATCTAGAGCTTAATATAAAAAATAAAATAACACATGGCAGATTAGACAGGATCTTAGCATTAACATTAACAGTTCATATTTTTAAGAGTGCTAATTTTCTTCCTCATAAGGAGCTACACACACACAGTGTGTGTGTTTTCATCCCACTGACACATCTGATAATTGGTCCTGTGAACTGTCACACAGAAGTAAATCAACTAAAACTGCAGCTACAGTTTTAGTTATGAATACTACATGCTTAACGGTTTCATTTACACTCAAAAGTCAAACGAATACTCAAACGGTTTTCATCCCAGTAAATAAAATGGTTGCATTTCCACGATGAGCTGATTAATTAAAACACAAGCTCACACATAAACACACAGCCAGGACGGTTGCTCACAGCAACGGGGAAATCAAATGCCAGGTTTCTGGAATGATGTTGAATCTGTCAGTGTACAAAAACCCTTTATGCATATCACATTTGTATTGTTCAGTATGAATGCCACCAACCTTCTAAAACAATTGTGTTTTACTAAAGAAGAATTGTAAAATGGACTTCATTCAGCTACAAACACACCAATGGAAGATTTCTCTCTCCTCTGCCATTTCAAGTGTGGGAATAATGAGTGCTGGAGAAATCTGGGACATTACCTTGACAGAATATAGGGCACGAGGATACTGTGGAGGGGCAGAGAGGAATTGGGGAATAGAACTGATTCTAATGACACATAAGAGAAATGCAAACTCTTTAAAAGTAATAGTTTTTAATCGTGCTTTACTGAACTAAAGATGTTACAAAGAAACATCGATAAAGCTTTATTTATAGTCCTTCTTCTGTTACCAAAAAGCATTTTTGAGTTCCTGTGTTCACTATATAGTTCTTAAGAAATTACAAAAGGTCTTGATATTACGTTATAGGGTCTTCTGTTCAGTGAATTGCACCAGTGCATAGATGTTTTTTTTAAGCAGTGGTTCTCAGCTGGTGGCTCTTTGTGGAACTTAGGTTCTTCTATGGAATCAAATTCCTCTTGCATTCTAACAGGAACCTTTAGTTTAAGAGTACGTTTCTGTTTAATTAAACTCAGACCTAATATACCTGAATTGGGTGTGAATTGATGAGGAGTGAAAATAGGGTTTCAAGATTTAGTTTTGTGCTGTTCACACGCTGAATAGTTTGAGCTGTTGGACTCACCACATCTTCACACTTCTCTGCTCAGGACAATCCATGCAGAGGGAACCACAGGAGTGTCAGACCAAGATCCGTTGCTTAGCAACGTAAGTGCTACAATGGGGGGTGTTAGCATGCAAACATCAGCGGTCACAACAAAATGCATAAAAATGAGAACGCATTATAATGAAGTTCACAAATTAACAGATATTACAATATAATATCTAATATTTACATCTAACAATATAATGTATTGTTGCACATTTTTATAATAAAACACAAAATAATTAATGTCATAGATCTGATATTATTTATAAAGACGTTTTGTCTTTATTATGCGCCACATTTTCTTTGTACAAATCTCAAGACTCGTTTTTTTGACTGCAAACAATACAAACATATACAGCGTGGGTGAAAAGTAACTAGGCATTAAAAATTGGCTATAGAACTTGTAGTATCACTGGAGTCATGATGAAAACAGTGTTTAAATAGATGATAGTAAACAGGATTTCTTATTTCCTGTGTAATATCCCAAACCACTTCCTTCAGAAGACATTCATCCCCGGCCGTTTGAGGAAACTGGCTGACACCACCTGTGCATTTTCCTATGTAATAAAGTACATGTACAATTTGTTTCAATAAATGTGTATTAGAAAATGGACTTGGAATACCAATTTTTAATGCCTTGTTACTAGTAACCCACCCTGTACATGGCGACAAAGAAAAGCGTGTATCTTCTTACCTAAATGATTTATACAGTTACAAATTGAGTTAAATCCCAGAGTCTTTCTGCAGAGACATTCAGAGACTCATGAGTCGAACAGTTGATTAAAGCTGAAGAATTGTTTGAAAATAACCCTCATTCATCTCTGTAAAGTTTCTATTTCCTCCAAGAGTTTTCACGTCTGCAGAGGTCTGTAATTACCAGCGTTATCTCTCACACGCATGACTGCAAATGAAATTAATGAACGGAGGAAACGAGGTTTCTCTTACGACTGAAAGAGGAAAGACAATATCTTCAGTCTCGAAGCCACTAAAGGAACTTTCTTCAAAAACTGAATGAATGACTTTCTGCTTGGCTTGACAATCACAGGGAACTAGTATACGCAGTGCCCTGCCAATACAGCACACACGATATATGTACACGTGTCTCATCTTCATTTTAAATGAACTCTCTTTCGGTTTAAATGAAAAAGACAAACACATGAAAGCTTGTGACAGCATTTCTTGTGGATTTTGCATAAACAGTGACAGGCATTTCACTAATCCAACTTCAGTAATAAGATGAATATATTATATTGCACACCTATGTTCACAACAAAGCATGAATCTTTATAAAGCCAACATTTGCCCATAAAATCCTTATAAATATATGCATGAATAATGATGCTTGCTTTTGATCTCACACTAATCCGAACCCATTTCAGCTGCTGTATAAGACTGTTTGTTTTAATATCCTGAAAGTTTTATCAGCAGCACAAAAGCATCTCAAACTTTCTCCTTCTTTATTTACCTCTGTATTCCCAAATAAACAAATATCATTTACACGCATTCAATATCAACATTTACTGTATTTTCAACAAATGTCAATGAAAATACAGTAATTCTTGTTTTAGCCTTTTTATGGCCAACTGAATAATTTAAATAATGCCACGGACACCATTACAGTGACCAACACGTGTTAGCATGTGACCAAAATGATCGTGAAGAAGATTTTCTCTTCACAGTATAGAACAAGGAGTAAAATCAGCACATAAAAGCATAATGCAGGTTAACAGGGAACAAAAGGTTTGCGGGAACTATCAGAAGCTCTGTGGTGAGTCTGCGTTGTGGCTGGAGCAAGCAGCAGTATTGGCTGCAGGACGCTGTGTGGAAAGGTCATGTTTGAAACCATTTATTAAGATCTGCTGCTCAGAGGAAAGTTCTGCTAGAGAAGAGACAGTAGCACAACTTCTCTGATGTTCTCAGAGTGTTTCAGTGGAAGCATCTTAACTGAACACAGTAACTGTTGTATTTCATTTAGCTGTACATCTCTATAGCGAATGTTTTAGTCTGATTTTAGCTGAGCTTGTGTCTGGGAAGTGGATAGAGAAATCGATACATTATGCTGACAGGCAGCAAATGTAATCCTGGTTTATTCAAGGTGCCATGTAAATATTTCGGTAGAAACATCCTCTAACAGTCTAGTAATGAGCAAGAAACTCCCTTCGGATGATGATGCCCAATACTGCACAAGAACTATACTGGTGTCTGCTGCAGGGTCTCAGCTGCTGTGTGTGGTATAAGTGCTGTCCCCTGGGGGTGTGGTACTAATGCACCCACTCTGTGCTGCTGATTGGTGGGTTTTTTAGCAGGAGACCCCAGGTTCTGCTTGAGGCTGAGGTCAAAGGTTCAAGCACTGGACACACTACACATGGATAAAGGAAGTAAAACAGCAACCTCAGTAAGCTAAACCTCTCCCAGCATGCCTTGTGACTCCTGATTCTATGTAAATCGCTATGAAAACATCATACATTGCTAATGTTTAAGCTCTGAAAACATGGATAAACATAATACATGTTCACATGTTACGGACCTGTGTGTAAACTCTGTCAATCACTCTAATAATCGAGCTAATCGGTTATTAATGGAATGAAAATCATGACTAAACATAAAAGTTGGTTGTAGTTTATCAATCTGACAGTCATATGCTCAGCATGTCCTCCATTATTTACAGAACAGATCAGCCTGAATCCCCCTGAGACCAACAGCAAAGATAAAAGACAATAAGAGCACATGTAGAAGAAGTGATAGACACACAGAAGAATCAGTGACAAGTTCACCAGGGCTGACGTACGGCAAGCAGGGAATGCCAAAAATAGAATGAACGAGATTTTTAAGAGATCTTTATAGGAAACAGCTACTGAGAACTGTCAGATGAGTGGAGGGGATACACAGAGAGAGAAAGACAGAGAGAGAGAGAGTCATGTTCAAGCTGTCGCACAGGAAGAAAGGTTTGGATGTCACTGGTCTGGCTGTGGGCGGATGTGGAGGACCTCAGATACTGTGATGACCGGACTTCTCCTGCAGTATGTGCAGAACTGAACTCTTTCAGTGACACTTCCTAGATGGATCTGACTATGGAAGCGCTGGGATGTACATGGAAATGCAAGAAACAGGAAGAGTGCAACCCACTTCACTCATGTTTCCTTTGTTACAGAGATGAGGACAGTTTATAATGTTGTTTAGTTTTGATAAGCAAGAGGAGAACAAAGAAAATCAATATTTGGTTGGGAACTGTAACATTGATTGTCCAGCTGAGATAAATCAAACTCACACACTAGATAAGTTATGAATTCATTTAAACCAGAGCACTGTGTGTGTTTAATGCATTTATAATTCTACAGAGTAAAATAAGCTCACTCTGCATTACCAGTAATGTCCCATGATCTCATTCTTCAACATACACTTTATTGCCAAAAGTATTTGCTCACTCATCCAAATAATTGAATTCAGGTGTTCCAATCACTTCCATGGCCACAGGTGTATAAAATGAAGCACTAGGCATGCAGACTGCTTCTACAAACATT
>JAZGTI010016741.1:0-12598 GCA_036877585.1 Botia kubotai
TGCATAACCAGTTGGCTCATCATTTAAAGTTGTCACTATTTGAAAAGTTGACCAGAAGTTTGCCTTTCCTCTAGCGTTTTTCACAGTTTTAAGTTCGCCATTGGCAATTTTTCTGTTTATGTTCTCCGGCATCACTGGCGCTTCCGGACCGCACGCATTAGATCTCATTAAACTTTTTTTTTAAGTTTTTTCTAAAGCAGGCCCGAAGCCCGATATGCGTGCGAGCTATGACGTGAAAATTGGCCCGAAGCCCGGCCCTAGGGGCATAAAAAAAGTCGGGCCCCGACGGGCTGGGCTCAAATGCAGGGCTCTACTACACCATAGTTTCTTATATTTATAACATCTGATCAGAACTACACTTCCCATCATCCTCCACCATCATCTGATTACTTCCTGCCTTCACACCTGATCACCATTACCCTCACCGTATTTAAGCTGGACTCATTGGGTGCTTCTCATTTCTTATTTGTGCATCCTCGTTTCCTTTCCTTTCCTTGCGTCTTAGCTCCACCCCTCCAGGATGCGAGGGAAGGACGCAAGGAAAAGACACGAGGACGGAGGAAATTAAATCAAGTGAAATTACATCAATTACAATTACTTCCTTTAGCGTCACTTCAAAGCGTCGTCAGTTAATGATGACTCCACACCGCTGGATTTGGCTTGCACGTTGTTGGATTCTTGAACATTAGAGATAATTATTTATATTGTAATGATTTAAACCTCAACAAAATACCACATTTGTCTGATTATTTTTTTTAAATATTACCAGTTATTATTCACAACGAATTATTCCCAGTTATTAACTGCTTTCTATTTCTTGTATTACATTTTTTTCTTTCATTTTCTTGTGCTTTGATATAATTTTGCAACTACAGTCCTACTACATTTGTTGTAATTTGACAACCCACATTTACAAAAACTTAATGCTTAATACTCACATTTATGTGTGTTTGTACTTCCATGGTTAGTGCTCGGTGCAGATGTGAAGGGGGAGGAGAATTTATCGATAAACACTTCCGCATAGGATACACCTGTGTATCCTCGCTCAAGACTCCTCAGGAAGCCTCATTGACCCCTGCCTGATTATCGTTCTTCGACTGTTTTCTGCCTGCCACGACCTTTGCCTGCTTAACGTTTTTGATTGTCTGCCTGCCTTTGTGATTTTTGCTGTTTGTTGATTACGCCATTAAAATACTGCAGATGGATCCTAACGCTTCTGAGCATTCGTTACAGAAACTACTACTTGATGGCTTAAGTGATACTTCATTGTACTTCACAATCTCATGCAGTCTATAAGCTACATTTACAAGTGGATAGTGTATTCTGTTACTAGAGACAGGATGAACAGAAGAAGAGAGAATCAGAGCATTAGGGATTGGTCAGGTGTCTGCAAAACAGGTGTGTTTTGAGTTGTTTTTTGAAGGTTGTGATGGTCTCAGCAGCTTGGGTGGGGGCTTGGAGTTCATTCCACCACAAAGGAAAAGAGTAGGTAATAGTTTTAGAGTGTGATCTGGTACCTTGTTGTGAGGGAATGATTACACGTCGCTCATTAACTGACCGTAGCAGGAGGGGACATATGTCTGGAGGAGTGATTTAAGGTAGGAGGGAGAGGTTCCGGTGACTGTCCTAAAGGCAAGTGTTAGAGATGTAAATTGGATTCAGGCAGCTACAGGTAGCCAGTGGAGTAAGGTCAGTAGGGGTGTGGCATGGGCTCTTTTTGGTTGATTGTAGACCAGTTACAGGCTGAAGTTTAGCAGTATTTTTAAGTAGTATTATTGATGCTTGTCTAGGCAAGCAGCACTATTACTGCCTAAAACTCTGCAGATCCAACTTCTCCAGATTAAAGTCAGCATAATAAATCACTTCGTAATTATAGGCAACTGCAGAACCATCCACTGTATTCATTATGTAACCAAGGAAACAAGGAATCAAATGGTTTGTGATGGAAGATGGTAAATATAGCTCGTCCTGTTTATTGGAAGCCTTGTAAGGAGAGTGTATCACGACTAAAATCTCCCATGAGCTACTTGCTATTTTGCAAAGATTGGATAGAAGCTTCAGACCACATGAAACTGGACTCCTATTCACACTGTTTGTGACTCACCAACAACAACTCCTTTCTAATTTATTAAGTTACTCAAATTGCCCTAGCTTCCTTTTTAATATTTGTTTTTTGCTGATTTGAAGATGTAAAGCTTCTATAATAGATTATAGATTATAGAATATATTATAGAATTATTCTAAAATGAACCCACTCTTTTTTGTGTATTATCTACCTGAAATTACTTCTCTTTTGCAATCTTACACACTGAAAGGGTGGGGAATGGCATCAGTAAATGCAAGTCACACTGCCAGTCATGAACACACACACACCCGGAGCAGTGGGCAGCACTGCTGCACCTGGGGAGCAATCGGGGGTTAAGCACTTTAGTTGCTACCTGCCAGCACTGGAATCAAACCAGCAACCTTCCGATTACAAGCCTGACTGCCCTATGGTTGATGGTTGACCTATTACTGATTATAAAAAAACATCCCTTCTTAAATGAAATGTATTCACAGGTCAAGAATATGAATGGCTTGCTCCATGTTAAATCTAAACAGGGGCTTTGATGGTTTACAAACATAAATTCCTAACAGTCATCTTATTATTTTAAGCACTTATAAGAGAGTTTCCAAAACATGTCACTGCAGTGTATAAAGAATTTTCTACAAATCATTGGCACCCAGCAAAAGAACTGTACTCTGATGATGGTGCCAAAATCTTGTTAGACACTGTCCAGGAATGATTTGACCTTTCTGACTGGGTAAGCTATGTATTAGTTCTGGGCCAATCTCTGCTTCTGACGTATTTTATCCTTCACTCTTGTGGCGTAGATAGTCATGAAGTCTTTTACTGTGAGTGCTGATAGAAGACATGTGAAAGAGACAGGAAATATTAAGGCTGCAGGGCTTAAATGGATGAGACAGAGGACACATATCACAATACTCTGTTAAAGAACCCAAGATATTTTTCACATTATCCTCAACCATGTCATTAAATTTCAGTGGCTTTAATGACATATACACAATCCAGTGTTTATGGTAAAACACTGGTGGAGCTGCAGGCTAGCAGTTAGGACACAGGCTCCAGATATAATAAAAGTTCTGAAGGGCCGAAGACCCCTATTGTATCCGTTTGTTTATTTTTATTATTAGGGGTCATAGAACTGTACATAGGAAAGTTATCAAATTTGGCACACAGATAGAGGACAGTCTGAAATGATACTGGACCAAATTTGATGTTTCTATCTCAAACTCTCTAGCACCACCAACAGTTCAAAGTTGTTTATGCTCATAACTTTTAACCCATATGTCCTAGAAACAAATTTTTTTACCTCTGATTCCTTGGCGCATGTTGATTCCAGTGCACCCTATAAAGTAACTTTCCATCATGAAAATCTACTTTTTCAAACTCCTGCTACAGCATTGTCTGATTTCTATGAAATGTGTTACGTAGAATCTAAAGATACCAAAGACAAAAAGTTATGGAATTCGTGATTGTTAGGAATCCGGACTCTTATTATGACATGTTGTTTTCTGTTTCCTGGGTCATCTGTGTTCACTTCCTGGTTTTGTTAATCAACATCACCTGTTCGTCCATGATTAGTAAGTGTTTTTAAGTTCCGTGTTTTGTATGTTCTAGTGTTGGTGTTTGTTTCGGTGGTTTCTCGTAAGTAATTGTTCTCTCATGTATTCTTGTGTATATTCTCTGGTCATTGGATTGTTGGACTGTGTATTTGGATTTCGATTTTGGATTGCCCTTTGGATATTTTTGCCCCGGACCTTGCCGTGTATGTTCTTCGTGGATTGTGTTTTTTTACTGTTGTTTTGCATTTGTCGTCGCCTCACTATTTTCATGGTTAGTGTTTGTGTTGTTTTCCTTGTTTATCCTTTCATTAAATACCGTTTATTGTTTAGTTCCGTGTTCCGTTGTTATTTATATCACAAACACTACCGGCCCCACCGTAACCGATGACTGCTCATACCATACCATCTATGAATTTTTCATCAAGCACATAAAAATGAATATGATGCTGTATCTTTGCAATGTTTTTGTTTTCTGCCACAAAACTTGGTACGTGTCATCACAGGCATGACCTGGGGGTCACAGATATAACAAAATTGACCATAATGCTTACAATGACCTATTGTCATGCAATTTTTTTTTTTAGATTCTTGTGGTCACGCCGGGTCCCACAAAAGCAAATTTGCGAAGTTAACTACTTCCTGTCTGTTATTTTGAAATATATTCAAAACCTACTTTTTGGAACTTGTCTAATTTGCACACAACTTGGTATGTAGCATTTACAGACAGCCCTGACAAAAAGGTAAATGGAATTCATGTTAATACCCCTTACCATGCTCTTATACTGCATCTATGAATTTTATGGCGAGCACGTAAAATTGGATATGAGGCTTTATCTCTGAGGTGTATTGACCTAAAACTTGGTATGTGTCATCACAGGCATGTCTTGAGGGTGCAAGCACAGTTTTGTCACGCCAATATCTACTGGTCCCAAGATGTAAATTATTTTTACCTATAAATTGAGAACTTTGGTCTAAAATCATAAAAGTAATTTTAGATTCTTTGAGGCATACTGAGTCAAACAATGTCTGATGTTCCATGGTCGGCCATTTTGGGCATCGACCATTTTGAATTTCTCACAAAATGCAGTATTCAACAAACACAATTGCATATCGTTACAAAACTTGGTGTTTCATCACTTTAGACTGCAGTTACCTGCAAAAGTTGGGGCCGGCACCACCTAGTGATCAAAAGACATGACATAAAATTTATGAAGCCCTACAATGCCAAGTACTATGAGACTACTTTTTCAAACTCCAATTTATTGTGTTGTAATGGATTTTTCCTGTTTTCTTCAACGGCGTTTCCTTGTCTTATTTGTATATCTTATTTGTACAGATGTTCACAAATGCTTCCCTTAGTGCTGTTGATAGGCTTGACCCCATAATTGCTGCCTTCAGTAGGTGTAAGATTTGATCGGTAAACGGCTCACATAAGATATTCTGGACATCGGAACCCGATTTAACATGACAGTGCAGTGTTACTAACGTAAAGACAAAAACAATGCAAAAACATGAACTAAATAACACAAAATGTAATTAAATATGTTGCATCATGCAGGGACTTGCTATGTGAGTGTACAGGATTCTTTTTTTTTATGGGATTTTTTTTAAAGATTCTCGGGAGGGGAAAATTGGGGTAAAATCAATAAAACCAAAGAATCCTGTACGCTCACATTCACATAGCAAGTCCCTGCATGATGCAACATATTTAATTACATTTTGTGTTATTTAGTTCATGTTTTTGCATTGTTTTTGCCTTTGCGTTAGTAACACTGCACTGTCATGTTAAAACACAAGTACGTTATTTTATTATTTTAATTATTAACTTTAAAGTCATGTTTTTTATAGGAGCTATTATGCAAATATTTTAAAGTATATTTGGTATATACTGTTGGTATATGCGGTTATGAATTTAATGTAAAACACTGTATAAAGGTGCCACATTTCCATCCTGTAATGCCTGATATGTCCATTAATTAGTATAGTTTCTAGTCCATATTTTAACAGTGAATTTTGTAAATTCACATAGACTTAATGTAGTATATATGGGTTTATTTAGTAGTGCTAGGCTAAAAGAGTTGTGAAGGTTATGGAAAGTTCTGTATTTAAAGAACATTTCAAATCTTTCTGGGCAGCTGTTTTAAGTTCTCAGAAACCAAAAGATTACCTCAAGGCCTAGTAACTAGGCAGCGTCTTATTTTTTTCATTACATGCAATTACATGCATAGGATACAAAATGGAATGCACAGCACAAGGTCTCTTTGAATCAGATTCTGCTGTATGGAACAGTGCCAAGGACTCAAAGCACAGTATCTGTAACAGAAGTTAACACAGAGATGTAAGTAAAACCCAACAGGCGTGTTTATTGATATGAACAGGCAAGTATGAAACAGGTGAGTATATATATTGAGGTAATGTCTGAATATATCACAGATGGGGATGTAGCACGTTGTCGTTATCGTTACCAGGTCTGGAGGGTGGAATGGTGAACAATAGGAGTACAGGAGCTGGCTATGGCGACAGAGTGGGAGATTGTTGGAGCAACACGCACACGCACGCACACGCACGCACACGCACACGCACACACACACACACACACGCATGCACGCACGAACACAAGGGAGATAGCGAACTTCAGGAACAGGTAAGTAGATTGCGCATAGATATGAGTCTTTTTCCAAAGTGGAGACCAGACAATGTGACTGAGGGAAGTATGTGCTCTTATAGTATTGGTGATTAGTATTCAGGTGAGTGTGATCATTGGAGCCTGGTGTTTCCGTGACAGTATCTCTCTTATGTCAAGAATTCTTGATTTCTATCTTATAACGCTTTGTTTTATTGCATGTAAATCATATGTTGTGGGCAGTTGTTTGTTAGATGGCGGCGCGACAGTAGTGCACAGCGGCCGCTCCGGATACAAAATGGTGCTTTTTGTTTGTTTTGACCAACTTCCAATGGTGCATGGACATCAATGCTACCGGTGTTTGTGTATACAACCGCCAGTTACTCACAAAATGCAGAAAATACAGTACAGTCACTCAGCATGATGATCTGCTGGAGAAGCAACGCGATCTCGGCTTGCTGCGGGGACCAGGCCTCCAGCCCTTGGCATCGCCTGATGCCGATGACTGGGGGAGGGGACTACGCAAGCGGTGCGCAAGAAAGTGGAAGCGCGGCAAGAGGGCAGGGGTCCATGTTAGGCTAAAAACAAACGCTAGCCGGCTGGCTTTCCCATCAATCCTGCTCTCCAATGTCTGCTTCCTGGACAATAAATTGGATTACATCCGACTCCACCAAACTACGCGGCGTGAGTTCAGAGACTGCTGCATCTTTGTTTTCACAGAGACGTGGCTCAGCGACAGAGTTCCGGATGCTGCCATTCAGGTAGACGGGCTAGCGTTGCCGACAAAAACGCAATGTAAAAGACGCGCTCTATGAACTGTATGGGGCTATTAGTGAGCTGCACAACTCAAACCCCGACGGACTGTTTATTGTTGCCGGAGATTTCAAACATGCAAATCTTAAGTCAGTGCTTCCTAAATTCCATCAGTATGTGGACTTTGCAATGAGAGGGAAGAACATGCTGACCTTGTTTACACAAACATCCCCGACGCATACCGTGCGGAGCCCCCACCTCGGCTACTCAGACCACATCTCTGTTATGCTAATCCCAGCATACAGCATACCGCTAGTCAGACGCTCAAAACCGGTTCTGAAGCAGGTGAAAACCTGGCCAGCAGGAGCCATCTCTGCTCTTCAGGACTGTTTTGAGCACACTGACTGGCACATGTTCAGGAAAGCGGCAACTGACGCGACTTCACCAACTTGGAGGAATACGCGACATCAGTGACCTGCTACATCAGCAAGTGCATTAATGACGTCACCGTCTCCAAGACCATCACCACACGCTCCAACCAGAAACCGTGGATGACTGCAGAGGTGCGTGTGCTACTGAGGACCTGAGACTCTGCCTTCAGAGCAGGCGACAGAGCGGCCCCAGGAACAGCAAGGGCCAAACTGTCCAGGGGTATCAGGAAGGTAAAGCGCACACACGCTCAGGAAATTCACAACCATTTCGAGACCAACAAAGACACACAGCGCATGTGGCAGGGCATCCAGGCCATCACCAACTACAGGACAACATCACCTGCCTGTGACAGTGATGCCTCCCTCCCAGATGCGCGGAACAACTTCTATGCTCAGTTCGAGGCACAGAATGGCATGACGGCGAGGAAGATCACCCCTTCTCTTAATGATCAGGCACTGTGTCTAACTACAGTCGATGTAGAAGTCTTCTGTGTCCTGCCTCAGTGATTACCGTCCCGTTGCACTCACACCCATCATCATGAAGTGCTTCGAGAGGCTCGTCATGAGGCACATAAAGACCCTGCTTTCCCCTCTCTGGACCCTCTGTAAGTAAAACTGGAATAAAGGATCACACACACACACAAACTTTGCACATCTGGCTGCCTAAAATTATGCTACCAATGTTTACCCTGTTAACACTTGTTTACATTTGTTTACTACTGTCTTTTGCTGTCTGCATGTTTTGCACTTGTGCACTTTATGTATATATTATGTTTAATTTATGTAGCCCTGTATGTCTGTGATGTTCAGTGTTTGTCTTATGTAGGCACCTTGGTCTGGAGAAACGTTGTCTCGTTTCACTATGTACTTTGTATATGGCTGAAATGACAATAAACTCCACTTGTAACTTGTTGTAAATTAATCTGTATTAAGGAACACTAAATTCTGTATTGCTGGTTTCACATATGTCTGAAAAACATTTATACATACTTAAAACCCTGGACTGACCATTTACTTGGCTTCAGACTTTAGCTCCCCATGACCCTGCAGAAGACAAGTGAATTTAGAGAATGGATGGATCCTTGTACAGTAAAAGGTCAATGGAATGTAAATTGTTCGGTCTGGATTGGTCATCGGAATGGAGTAAGGTGGCAGGGTCTAAAACTTTGATTTTTTTTATTTTATTTACCCACTCAATACTTATGTGACAGAGGGGATTTGTAATAGCAAAGCTGTTGCCATTTGTCAGGAAGGTTGCTCTTTCATAGCATAGATTGATGGAGATTTTTTGATCTGTTTCAAATATGAACTAAATTTGTTTCTGTAAAAAAATCTTAATTAACTATGTTAAAGAACTATGACCTAAATATCCATAGCTCATATAATTTGGTTTTGGAGGAAATTGATGGGAAATATGAGTTTATATTAAAATGTAACTATTAACAATACACTTTGGTATCTTGACAAATCCGAGCACCGTTTACAACACTGTTGAGATCACTTCTAAAACTAGAGCAGGCACATGGGATTACTAGGGCCTTTTACAACAAGCACTTGAGACTTGTTTTTTTCTCAATTTACATTTACGCATTTGGCAGACGCTTTCAAAGCGACTTACATTGCATTGCGTTATACTATACATTGATTCAGAGTATGTGCAATCCCTGGAATCGAACCCATGACCTTGGCATTGTTAAAGCCATGCTCTAACCACTGAGCTACAGGATAATTTAATGTCATTGCCCTTTTCTGTGTGGACCATCCAAAAATTGAATGTGTTGCAAGTTTTATGTTTTTATCAAAGTTTTAAACAAAATTTTCATCTTTTTCAATATTTCATGTAAATTTTCAATGTTTAAAACAAATTATCACAACGTTTCTGCAAAAACGTTTCAACAAAGTGAGCAAAAACTAATATGTTAGCTCACAGTCTAAAGAAGACATATGGTTTTCTGGTTAAACTGTTGTTACTATTTTCTCTGATAGAACCAGTCCCAGGTCAGAGAAGACTTGAAGTAGCATGGGACAAGAACGACCAGTGTGAGTAAAAAGCAACACAGTGACTTTATTAGGAAAACAGATGTTTAACTCTGTGGGTCGAACTCATATTTAGCTGCTTTATGACCATGCAGTACAGTCCTTCACAGCAAAGGCTCAATGTCTAGTCACATATTGTAATGAAGGGTCAACAGAGTTAGGATCCATTTGCAGTATTAAATGGGGTAATTACACAAGCAGGGTCAAACACAGTGAACAGTAGTAACATAAGACAATGCAGAGAGTAATCGATAGAACAGGCAATGGTCGGGGCAGGCGGCAAGCAATCATAAACATTAAACAATCCCAGGTCGAGGCAGGCAAAGAACAATCACAGATGATAAACAATCCAAAAACAAGGCAGGCTGCAAGCAATCACAATAACGGGAACAGACCAAGATCATATACAAAAAACCAATCCAAAGATAACACTGAAACCCACTTGGTAATGATGCAGGGCAATTCAAGACTCCTCCGTAACACATTCATTTGACATTAAAATAGGAAATAAATATTCATTTGTTAAAATTAAATATTAAAAAGTAACAATCTAACTAAAATAAATTGAGCAATGTTTATTGCAAAAACATGCTCTACTTTATACCAAAGAAGGTTTTTGGAAGCCTGATTCAAGAAAACTTCACCAATCTTATATTGCTCAAATGTGAAAAATAAAAGCTCAAATTCCAGATTCCAGGGCAGGTTTTAAGGCTAGTGTTTTATGCAGTAGCTCGATGGCAGTCAGGGGCAGCTTAGTTTATCTTTTTTTTTTTCCAAAAATATTTAAAACAAGTTGAAATATACAAAAGACTGTTGATATGCAAAACTGAAACAAGCCACAACATAAGCAAAATATATTGTATTGTACTCTAATAGTTATTCACCAATGATATTTATATATATTTGCAGTGGAAAAACATTATTACTTTGTGTTGACTTTCTAAGGCTGTTGTATTATTCTATAAAATGACCAAAGCATATTAAAGCAGTGGATGTCCTTATGATTTTTGTGAACATCAGATGATGAATGCATTTGATCACAGCAAATGTTTACTGTCCTAATTTTTCTTCTGCACTAATGTGATCTCTATAAAAAAAACAGTTGTATATCTTTGCATAATAACTCAACCTGCTCTATTACCAGTTTTTGACAAGAACATGCAGTGTACCAAATGTTCCCGAGCGACCTTGTTTTGCTTCTGAAAAGCCCACCCACACACACTCTGTGCTGGCAATCTGAAGCCTTCTTTTACCTTCAACCATAACACACATGGCTTTGCTCCAAACTGATGAGCTACTTAGTATGCAGGGGGCTCTTTGGCAGATGTAATGCATAGACAGTCAAAAACTTGTCACATTAACCACATTAACCAGGATCACTTGTTAAAGTCAAAAATGTCCCTGTAGCTCAATTGATTGCATTAGCAATGCAAAGGTTGTGGGTTTGAGAACACACACACACACACACTCATAAAATGCATAAATGTAATTATAAGGTTGATATCTGTCATAGGTGCAAGCAGTATTATAGCTAGTGGAGTAAAAGGTGGGAATGATTTTAGATACTCACAGGTCCAGACAGTCAACAAAATTTTTAAGTTTTACTTTTAAAAAGGTAAGAGGCACAGAGGACTATACAGTCAGGATTACGGGAGTTATAATTTGGCCAAAGCTGATCAGTCAGTGGAAAAGAATTACATTCAGAGAAAACTGAATGCACTGAAAACAGTCACTTTTTTATCAGTGTGGAGTTGGAAAGAGAAATCTTTATTTGGTTTTATCACAAATGTTTGCAGCTTGGTGTGGGAGAAGAACGGCCTGAACCTGATACCAACTTAGCCCATTAGCTTATGATGAATAATGAATTTAATTGGTTACGAATTTGTTATTTGTTAAATATGTTGTAACATTTAGTCCAAACAACGAAACGAAGACAGGATTTATATGCAGTTTTAAATTAGATTTAATATAACCAAACGTAATTCGTAGCATGAACATCAAACAGGAACATGGACCAAGAGTGTATGTAACAATAGTCATCTGTTTGTTTAAGGACTTGATATTTGCCAGTACTCACCTCTTTCAATCTCCATATATTCATTGTTCAATAAACCTAAAAATAAATTCTATTGACATTCACAATCAACAGGAGAGTAATTATTTGTAGAAACTCTAAATGTTTAATTCATAAACGTTGCACTACATACATCCCCTTATTAACATTGCCTTCACTTACTAGTACCATAATATGAATTACTAATTCTGCACTATGCAAAATGTGTACTGTACACAGTATGCATGCCACTGTATACCTGGATTAAATACAACATTTTTGTTTTTTAATATACAGTCAGAATACAAGACCAAAATACACTGCATAGAATACTGTGTCCCATAATTCAGTGCACTCATTTTCCAAGCAATAAAACTACAAAAATAGGCACAATTTACTGCCCAGCATGCAACAAGCTGTTCGCTAGTATTCCATTAAGATTGCTCAGGTTACTATGAAACATTAATACAAGATTTCCTCTCTTTGTCACTTTCATCTGCATCCTAGGAGAGAAGATGATATAGAAAAGATAAAAAAAAATAATGACAGACTAGCCTCTTGCTCCCATGTAAATAACACTTATATAGTTGTAAAAGATATATAAAACACAGAGAGATTCAAACTGAAGACCATTGTTTTGATGATTTGAGTACAAATTTGAATATTTGAGTCTTCCGGTGTATTTTTATTTGGGTTCTGTTCCGTGTCATGTTCTGTTGGTGTTCCTGTAGCTCAGTTGGTAGAGTATCGTAAGCAATAGCAGCCCAAAGGTTGTGGGTTTGATTTCCAGGGTGCACATGAACTGATAAAATTCAAATTTTATTTGTCACATGCAAGATCATACACAGTACAACATGCAGTGAAATGCTTTGCACGACCGTCTTACAGAAACAAAAGTAAAAAAAATTAAAGTCTAAAAATATTAAACATTTAAAGTAAAATAAGGTAAAAATAAGAATATACATGTAAACATTTAAGATTTAAAGTGTGCAGTATTTTACAGAATATGTATATAAATATAAATATATATGTACAGATGTATGAAAATAAACAGTG
The DNA here is from genome assembly GCA_036877585.1 of Botia kubotai. Taxonomy (NCBI): domain Eukaryota; kingdom Metazoa; phylum Chordata; class Actinopteri; order Cypriniformes; family Botiidae; genus Botia; species Botia kubotai. Next base: position 12,581 of record JAZGTI010016741.1, read on the forward strand.
CAGGTAGTGCAAGTTTGG
>JAZGTI010016742.1:0-12598 GCA_036877585.1 Botia kubotai
AAAAGTGAAGTGTAAGCAAAATGATAGGGAATGCAAACAAAGGCAAATGCAAACAACCAATCACAGAACTAATAAGGAGACTGCAGTGGAAACTTCCAAAACCGTCCATCAAGATCTTCACAGTTGTTCCTCAAAGAATGTGTGGTTTGTAAGACAGTATCAATGAATCACAAGAGGCAGTTTGATTGGGATTGACAAAGTGTTATTGTCAAAAGAATGAGGTGCCGATTTATGGCGTGTCAAACCATGGCCAATGAGGCTATTATTTGAACATGACCAAGAAGCACAGCCACACAAGACAAGGTTAGCTGATGTGATGTCACTGGAATCTTTTCCAGCTAAATTGTTTAGCATTTCTTGTCTTTAGCTCAACATTAAGTTCTCAACATCTTTCCGTTGATTTGGTTTTCTGAAGTTCTATTCACTTTTCCCCAAAAAACATCTTTACAATGTTGTTGGATGAAGCACAAAGTCTCAAAACAATAGCTGGTACCTATAACAGCATATCAAATAGACTATATAATAACAAAGTTGAAAAAAAGCAAAATACAGTAAACAACCTTTGATTAGTTATAAGATAAGATATTATTTATTATATTATATATAAGATATTAATTGGAAGAACTGGGATTCTACTTAAGATGGCCAAAACTGAACAAATCTCAATCCTTAGCATTAAACTAATAGTTTGTGCCACAAAGTCATTGAAAAGTGTACCACTATTATTTTTTTCTTATTTTTCAGCCTGGTGGATGGTAAAACTGGCAAAAAAATTCCCATAGACTCTTTATCATATTTTGAATGAGGAACTTCTTAAACTATATTAAGGGACCAAAATAACACCTAGTTCACCAAATCAAATCACCTAGATTACCCTAACAACCAAAAATCCATGTGTTAAAAACAACACAGAACACTTTAGCAAGTTAGCAACCACCTAGTAATGTAACTGCTTTAATAACAATACAAGATAAAACTGCTGACTATTCGCTAAAGTTTAAAACAGACAGCCTGTCACCCTGACCCATGTGTGTTGTGAGTCATAGAAGCATTTCTATAAGGCCTCTGATCTCTGCCATGACCAGACCTTGTCACAGTGCTCACACCTTAGATGGTGATTCAGCCGAGGGGTTAAATGTTCGAGGGTGGGTCTGAAACTAGGCATCACGGCTATTACGCTTCATCACCTTTGCTGTTACGAACACCTACGGCTGAACCAAGCCCTGTGACAGGAAGCCGAGATCTACAGAACCAAATAGGCAGTCTGCTAAGAGGCCATGCTGGGTTCTGAGATGGGTCAGTCCTTAGGCCAGAGACAAGAGCCACGCATCTTGGCTGATACGCTGTTCCCACGGCAACGTGGGGTAGTGCCATCCGCACCCACGCAGTAACTGGTGTCCCTTATACCTCAGCCAAATTTCTGCCTCCGCAATAGAATGTCCCTCTTCCCATCCTGTTGAAAGTGTACGTAGCTTTTTGTCTCTGTTTGCAATGCAATGTTACCTGTTTTTTTAACTGTCACAGGTAAAAAAATAAATAAATAAACAAAAACTTTAAACACTAAACAGGGCCGTCATCATTAACTCATTCTTGCGATTATTCCATACATATTTTTTTTAAAGTAGATTAGGCAATTGTGATGAGGCTATCAATAGCAAGCTAGCTTTGAAAACAAATCAAAAATCAAATGCCACCCTTTAAAACGTTCTCCAAAGCCACGCCTTCCCCAAAACACATGAAAATGATGATAGAAGATTGTCTGCGCAATCAGGGGGCACAAAGGTATGCAAATACATTGCCTGACAGACATGTAGGACACCCTATTATGGTATAGAGACTTTCAACCAGCATAACAAAAAATACTTATGGAAAAAATCTGCTACCCTGCCTTTAAATCTTAATGTCTTAGGCCACTGTGTAACATCAGTTTTTCTTTAGATTAATACTCTGTCTCAACTTTAAAGTTGTTAGAGTTTTAAAAATGCAGACCCCTGCAGAAACGCACCCGGCACGTACCGGCAAGCATAATTACAAATATAACAAATTTTCAGACAGGTTATTCAAACTCTTCCTGTATGCCACTGGTCAGAACGTACAGATTGTTCCGCTCCAAACTCATGCTATTGGTTGTCATATTGGGGTGGTCAGGGAAATCAACCTACGAAAGGCTGACTTATTGTCTTTGCATTTTCAGATAATACAGTAAAAGTATTTTAACACTGAAAACATCACCCACATCATATTTAAAAGCTGTATGACTACACAGAGAGAAATCATTCAATTTCACCTTTATGAAATTGAGCAAACTTATAACATACAGCATCTTCCTAAAGTTGCTCTTATAAGGAAATGCAATAAGTGTTTTTCAGTACCATGCACAATGTCAAAGTTCTGTTAACCTCAGCCTCTCAGCCTCACATTTCATTTATCAGTCCTTTATGTGTGTGCATGTCATCTCCAATCACCCCCCTCTGGTCTTCAGAGCCAGCCACCCCTGGATGCATTCTGTTTGTCCTGTCTGTCCAGTCTTCATTATGAACTGTCACATCTAATGCAGTCATTGTCAGATGACAGCTGTGAGAGCTCTGAAAGCACAGGGCTTCTAAAGATAGGGAACAACACCGGACCTAAGGTCAAAAACAATTTTCAATAAATATTTGGTGAAAGGTGAACCCTTAAAAATGAATAAGGTTGATTATTAGCCTATGCATTCAGGAAACCTTGTTACTAACCCTGGCAACCCTGTTCAAAATTGGGACATTGATTTGTGACTTTATTTTAGCAATAATCATAAAACAGATGCCAAAATGAGTAACTATTGAAAGTAACAGGGATAGCTCAGAGGCTTGGCAGTGGGGGACCAAATTTTGTTTTAATTATTGATAAATCTTTATTTTCCATAGTATTTTTTTTCCAAATCATGATGTGAAGATGGGGTTCCACACATAAGCAATAGATTTGGAGGGAATTGAATCAGAGCCCCTAAGGTTGCACTACACTAAACCACTCTGTGTCTCTCGAGGCAAACAGCTGATTTTAGAAGGCTGCTTGTGGGAAATGCTTCTCTCTCTTTATCTCTCTTTCCATTTTTGTGTAGAACTTATTTGTGAAACAGTCAAAAGGACCATCTTTACCGGGATTCCACTGAGATGCTATAGCTACAGATCACTAATCTCTACTTGAGCGAAGATCAAAGCGTCAGTGATATAATAGTCCTGACAGCTCTGAAAAGGTTCTCCACATTTCAAGTGTGAATTTAAAGTCAAAGACGAGACAAGAGTGACATCAAACTTAAAAATGTGGCCATTACAGATTCCACTGGTGTTTAAAACAAAACAAATGAGAACTTGAAGTAAACTTCAGCTTTAAAGGAACAGTTTACCCAAAAGTGAAACATCTGTCATCATTTACTCACCTTCATGTCGTCCCAAATGTGTGACACACATGCTAGCTGTTTCGTTATTCAGTGAAACAGAAGAAAAACATTCTGTGAAATATGAAATGCTCTGTTTTGTAATGGGTACAGACTGTCAAGTTTCAAAATAACAAAAAGCACCCATAAAATAGTCCCTTTTTCTCAAAGCTTATTCGTCCTTGCATTCAAATGACACACCAATGTGTGAAAGATTTGAGAGCTAGGATTTTAGCAAAAAAAAAAAATGCTTTTTGGTTTTATCTAGTTTTGGAACTTGACTACCCCTTATCAATATATCCTTTTCATGTATGGAAAGCAGCTTGGACGTGTGCAAAATCTACTTTTGTGTTCTTTAGAAAAAAAGCCACTTGGGTTTAGAATGAAATATTTAGTAAATGATAACAGAATTGTAGTTTTGCGGTGAACTAACCCTTTTCAGGATTGGTTCCAGCTTTCTTAATGCAGACTGAATTGCTGGGACAGTGTGTTCTCAACAGCTATCCTAGTTCCAACAGGATACTCTCCGGAATGGTGAATTCCCACATAAATAGAAGCACATGTGGGTTCAGGAGCTTGGTGTGTGTAAAGGGAAGTGTGTGGGTGTAGTCACACAGTCGGCACAGGTATGTGCTCACAGAAGCGTGTAATTGGGTAATGTAGCAGCACACAAAGAAAATGAACCTTGGAAGATACAGACTTCAGTGGTTATTAAATGTGACAAGCTCAAGTGCAAGTAAACTGAATCAAAACATTAATTTCTAAACAAAATATATACATAAAATATTACATTCAAATTATACATCAAAAACAGAACAATATTGCAAGTTGTTTTATATTATTTGCCATGCTTATTTGAATATGGCATTGTTAGCTTAGCCACATGCTAACAATAAACTATTGAAAAACTATTGGAAGTCTCCAGTACATTTTTCACAAATAGTGCCATTGGTGATATGTATATGCGAGTTGCTATGTGGTGCATTTCAAATGAGTCACCTATTAAGATTCCATTTCAGTAAGAATGCTGCCTCAGAAGGCAGCTGCCTTTGACAAGTTGATAGTAAGCCAGCCCACTAGGTTTTGGAACAGAGCTTAAAGTCTTTTCACTTCTGCTGGCAAGACATCATCCATCTTTATGCCATATTGAGGTAAGCTCACAGCTTTCAGCTGCAAACCCATGAGAGCAATGCCAGCCTGAAACAAACTTGACCTGACTTTCTCAGAGCCCGAAAAGCCCCAGCTTGTCTACACACTGTCTCAATAATGTGTAGTCAGCAGGTTTGGGCCACTGGGACCACCAGCAACTCAGATAAGAAGCCCCTGACGGGCTATCCCTTGGGTGTCTTGGCCCAATGCATGACCTTTACAGTGGCATTCCCTTGAGACACATATCCCTCAAAATTTGGGCCGGGCAGTGACTGCCTACACAGACAAAGTCCTTCTTCTGCATTTCCTGTCTTATGTTCTATGTGCAGATTCTGACCCGCAATAACTTTGTCCTTCAGATAATCCATCATTGGAACTCACGCCGCATCTCTGGGCCCTGCAATTGACCCCGCTGGTTGTGAGAGCAGCCTCCATTTAAAATGATGAAGACCTTGGATTTGTTTATTTGTCCTGGCTTTTCTCCACTCTCAGTCAATTTAAATTCAAACACTCACTCACCTTCATTCAGTTTAGTTTTGGATTTGGAATAAGAATCCCCTCTGATTTGAGGACTCTTTCACTCATACTAGATTGTTTGTGATCCAAACCCACCTAATGTATATCCATACAAGGACAGGCTGTTGATCTGTCTTTATACTAAATAACTTTGACTCACTTGTGACCTATTTTTAAGGCCAACAGTTTATTCAGTAAGAAAAATAATGTTATTGGTTATATTAGAATAGAGGCTTTATATATACAATCTGTGCCTAGTGGTCATTCCATTTGTCAACTACATGAAAACTAGCTTTTCACCATGTTAATGCAGGTAATCAGTCCAAAGAAAAAGAACCAAGAATGAAACAACATGCTCACACAAAGGAAGGAGTACTGAAAAATTACTCAGGCTAACATTATTGGTATTGCTGCCCACATTCTGTCACCTTAAAAACAAACAACTGCCAAAATGTTACAGAAATAAAATCTTCCTCTTGACATATTCAAAGTGTGAGTGCATAAATAATCACTATATATCAAAAAAAAAAAAAAAACTGTTGTCTCTTATTGTAATCGAAGTTGCTTCCTGTCCTCATTTGTAAGTCGCTTTGGATAAAAGCGTCAGCTAAATGACTAAATGTAAATGTAAATATCATGCCTCTTCAAGCAATCTTCTAGCCCACAGAGACAGAACATCTAAATGTCACTGTATGACTCTAAGCACTGAAACCTCTCCATGCGCAAACTGATTGTAAGAGGAAGTGAATGGAAAGCTGGCAGGGGACGCATTCCATGTTACATCACAAGCCAAGCTGGCACTGAGGTGGCTGCTGGGCACTATTCATGGGCACAGGCTGAGGCACTAGACCCAGCAGGGCCAGGAAGAGCTATATGTAGCAGATGGGAGTGTCTTGCGGAGCTACAAACCTTCATAAGTCTTAGAGGAGCACTCCCCACAGTTGGACCTCCGTGATAACATCTACCCAATTTATTAGCACGTTTCTCACTAGGTGAGGCATGATGTTACAGGCGATAACAAGATTCTTTTTATTTTGGCCGTTTTTGTTCAGCTATGCAAGTATTGTTTCCTGACATTTAAGAATCCAGGGAAAATTTCTATTTTGTTTAAGAATCTGATGTCCTTTAAGGTGTATACAATTTTACCAACTCTAATTTGCTTTATGCCATTATTCTTTAATTAATGCCCCCAGTCAAAAAGGTCAGGGTTTAAAGAACATCCCAACGGTAATTTCGATCAGGTAAACATTTTGGTGGCATGTGTGGCAATGGAATGAGCAAATATGAACCAACCGAATAGATGTGGCAAACATAAAAGAAATTAAGGTGAGGTAAATGTGTATCATTTTAACAAGTTTAATAAGAATGGTGCATGTGCAAACGTGCAAGACTTACTATGCCTTGCTGTTCACCTCTTTAGATCTTCTTTGGAGGCTTTGTTTTCCCACTTATGGTTTTACATCTCAGACCATTTCAAACAATTATCAAGCCACCTAATTTGTCTCAATGACAGCTAAACAAATGCTATAATTCCAACAGGGGGTCATTATCAAGACGGCGCGGGGTAATGCATTTACTAACACCTTGCCAAACCAACAAAAAAGTGATTAAAGCTTCAGGCTACACAATTAACCTCTCGGGAAAACTCTTTCACCCACACCTCACAAACTGCAACATAATGACTGTTTAGGTCTGGGCTTAAAACATTTTTTTGTGAAAAATATTAGACCACGGACATAAATAAATCCATAAATGATAAAGCAACCAAGAAACTTAAAAATAGTATGAATAAGAAAACTGAATTTACATTCTCATGAAGTCATGAAAAAGATTCTGAAGATTCTACATTTTTAAAGCACAAAACATGGTGCCTATTCTAGGCTGGTGCTTACCTCCTCAGGTGAATATAATTAGTTTTTTTCTACAGCTATTTTTGGAAATTTTATTCGGCTGGCAGGGATTGTACCCACTTAAAACAGCTGTTATACTAATCTCAATGTGCTTCCATAGTTTTCTTTTCTGTGAATTGTTTAAAGTGTACATTTAACAACAACACTAAATTGTACATAAGAACTTTCCCCAAAAATATACAGTACACACGCTATTTTTTCTGCCGACTTGCAATATTAAAGAGCAATATTCTGTAATATTAAAAAGGGGAGTTGGATTTATGCGTAGTTTCTTGAGAAACAAATGCTATCACAAACTCTCTAGGCTGCTTCAAGATGATCATCCATTCACTGCATCACATGTTCATTGCTGTAATGGTTTTAAATGCGCAAGTTACTTGCCTGATTGATGCACCGCCACAGGGCTGTGAGTGAAGATAGCACAAATTAAACTAGTCTAAAAGACTTTAGCCAGTCTAATAACAACATTTCTCATTAAATATGATGCACAGTTCATGGGCTCTGACAGGAGACATGGTTAAGAGCCCTTACACAGGAGAATGTTTAAAGCTAACATGTCTCATTGTTTTATTTTAAAATATGTTCTTCTGCCAGCTCAACTGTAAGCAATTCATATTCATGATTTCCCTGAAAATGAAAGTGTAAATAATAGTGGTATTCAAAACAAATGGCATTGTTTTGAACCATCTGTTTCTTTAAAAACATGTTTGGTTTTGTAACTGTTTTGGAGATTCTTTTTGGACTGACTTGCCATAAAGGAGACTGAAATTGAGTAAAAGACACAAAAAATAAAAAAACAGAAACAATGGGAAGAGGATCAAGTAACTACAAGCATTAGCACCACAGTTTAATGAGTCACAACATGTTTGCTCATTTCTAGGCTACGGGGATAACACCAAATGCTTGTTTAAGGTTAGTAACAGCAGTTTTGAAGAACAGCTCCCAAGGCTTTACATCACTTCCGTTAGTTCAAATGTAAAATTCTGTCATTATTAAGGCACCTTCACATTGTTCCAAACATATTTGAATATTAAACATAAGTTAACCAAACAAACACTGGGATGTCATTCTCCAAATTGACCAACAAGCATCATGAAATTAAGTTCAAACAACTTAAATTCCAAGCCTTCCAAGTCACTTGCTTTTAAAGAATGAACTGCATTTTAAGTTATGCACTCATACAAGTTTGGAAAAGCATGAGGATGACTAAATAATGACAGAAATGTAAATACATAAATATGTATTTAGTTGGTGTTACGGTTTCTTTAAATCCAAATTTACACTTCAGGCTGCCATCCATCCATTCATGGTATACAGAAAGTACCTTGTTAGTACTCATTGTCAATTGATTGCTTTTCTCCTCCTCTATCAAGCTTTCAAAGCAGACCAATGTCATGCACCGGCCAAAAGCTGATTTTCTTACCGGGTCTTGTCATAAATGAACTTTTAACTGCTGCAACATTTCTCAACTCTGACACAAGTCCCCCAAGGTTACTGAAGTGAAACACAGTTTGGCATAGTAAATAACAACACCGCGATAAAATCAATACAATGTTCAGCACAGTAAGGCAAAATGTCACATGGGCCTACTGGTCTAGAACGGAGAATAGGAAGAACTGAAAAACCTGTTTAGTGGGAAGCCACAAAGAGAGGCGCATTATGTAACCAGTCACAGCCTTCACCTGTTTTAATTATTCCAGGTCCAATAAAGCAGAAGCAGATCACTGCTTTTTACACAATCTAGATTAAAGAAATAGTTACTGGGATAGCTATCATTATTTTGTTACCCACATATTATTACTCTTATGTTATGTGTGTGGAACAATCATCTGTACCAGGGGTGTCAGACTCAGCTTCTGGAGAGCCAGTGTCCTGCAGAGATTAGCTCCAACCAGCTCCAGCACACCTGCCTGGAAGTTTCTAGTGATTCTGAAGACCTTGATTGTGTGAATTTTATTAAGGGTTGAAGCTAAACTCTGTAGGGCACTGGCCCTCTAGTTTGACACCCCTGATCTATACATTCTACAAACCTGCTTTCCCCATGCATATGGAGCATATCCCAGCATCTTGGGTCACAGTCAGGGTACACCCTGGATAGATGGTTAAACTCACCTATGGGCAATTTAGTGATTGCAACTCACCCATGCTGATACAGTGAGAACATTCAAACTCAACACAGAAAGGTCTTCTGGACTCGAACCCAGAACCTTTTTGCTGTGTGGCAACACAGCTGCCCACTAAGGCAGAATGTGGAACGTAATCTTAACCCAGTTTTTTTTCAATAAAACAGTTTCAAACCAAGTATATGGGTGTGTGAAACTCAAAGTGGGACAGTACAACCCATAAATACAACCCATGCAAGCTTTTTATATAGAACAGATGCACAATTAACACTAAACAAATAACAGCATAAGATTTGAAATTACATGAGGGGGAGTGACAATGATAGAATTTTTATGTTTCACTGTTCCATTTAAATTGCCAAGCCCAAATCTTGATGAGGCACTAATCTTCTTCACAAACCACAGGGCAAATTATTATCCATTGGAAATCAATGACAGGCACTTATGCCTGACTGCTTCTCTGGAGTGGTCGAGCAACTTCATGGCTTTTCTTCGGCCATTCAATCACACGTGCGCTCAAGCAGCGACTGCAAGCAGCAGCCCGCATCGACGTCAGAACCCCCTCCACCAGTTCAGCCTGCAAATGTCTGTGCTAGGTTAGCAGAGTGTTCGGCTGTTCTATCTAACGTCATTGGGCTGGTGAGTTGCTGAGTGATGTAGGATGAGTAATCATTGACACTCAAGTGCATTTTGGGTCCAGTCACTAACAGGAGAGAGTGGGTTGTGAGTTTATGCAGCGCAGACACTGCAGGTTCTACGATAGTGACGACTCCCATGCCAGCTACATTATTCAACTGGGAGCATCGCTCCATGATGGGAAAAATCTCCCATTAGGCAATATTGGAAGAGAAGTTAAAGAAAAACAACCTTGGTGTTTTGAAGACTCGCATCTGACCATGTGTCTTTTGGCACAAAGATTTACAATTTAAATAAATAGAGACAATCTTGATTTCAAAGGATTCTACAAGGTTTCAAAAACTGCACTTTACAAAGAAACTTTTTTCTACCTCGGCAAAGGCAAAGCTTTACACTTGTAATTTTGAAAGCGGGTTAGCACTGCTGTTTTTTGAAAACTCTGCTCTGGATCAGGGTTAGCATCACTGTTGAGGCGTTCACCTTATGTTGCGGTAACAAAGCCATATTGTGTAAAACAATGCTGTGTTAAAATGTAACGGCCAGTTATTTGGCAACAGATAACCAATCATAAATTGCCTTACTGCCTTATTAAATATTGATGCACTTTGTACAGTCTGCGAAACTTTAGCGTCTGAGAGAAATGTCAAACTGTTGTTCCAGTAATGTTCTACATGTTGTCATCTGACAAAAGCTTGGAGACACAAGTCTGGAAAACTTGCATCAATAGTTTCATACTCGGCTGGATTGGCCTATAAATCCAACAGGAATAAAATGCCTAATGAACAGAACCAACAACACGTATCCCAATGGATCTTAATTATTATCACATCATAAAAGACACAAACACACTGCAGGCTYCTCTCAATAGTGTGATTCTCTGCACATCTGGGAGCATTTATCACTTGAGACTTCAGCATAAACGGGCTGCAACTCGGTCCCATATACAATACATATACAAAGATCAGTCACCTATTTATAACCTATAGACCAACAAAGACAACTGCATTAGTAGTTGTGAACATTTTCAGGTCATACATCACGTCATCGGCTAGTTCTGCTCTCTTTTTTCCCCATAACACTGACACTAGAAAGATATGTCAGGAGAGAATATAAAGCATTAATGCAGCACTACTCCTTGAGGAGGTTAGGAGAAACAGTCAGAACAGGGCAGGATTACCAGTATGGTACAAGTGAAGCAATTAAAGGCTAAACGCTCAAGCTGACAGATACAGTATGACAAATCATGCAATATTTGCTAAAAACAAATATAACAAAAATAAACGAAACTATGCTAAAACAAAAATGGTAAAAATCTGTGTGGTATAATAAACGTTTTCTATTTATTTTAACTATTCCGATCTGATCATATATTTAAGATTCTTTTGATTGTCGTCCTGAATGATTTAGCATCAAACCTGATAAGGTATACATTTTAATTTAAATTTCATCAACATCAATGCTATACCAATTTAACTCGACAGATAAAGTGATATTGACCTGTTGATGGATAAACGACTAATGATGACCCACATCACTTTAAGTCTGCAGCATTACTTTACTCTGTATTTCCTGTCCTCTTTTAGTATTTCTATTTCATTTTTCTTCTGTCCGCAAGGATGACATTAATTCTTTCTTATTACTTTCTTTGTCTGCATTTGACATATTTATTACTACATTATGAATGAACTTTAGAATTAATAGCATTGCTTTAAGAAGACAACACTGGATGGCTTAAATTTCTATTTTGCTAACAACACATTTAGCCTTTCTCTCCAAAATTCCTGCTCCAAAAGACATGCCGACACACCTGAACACAACGATCTGCATACTGAAAGTGCTTCTGATTGGCTGAAGAAGCATGAGCTCCTCCTTTTTGCTCTTTACACGTTTGCTCTTTAAACCTATATGGCCTTAAAACAGGTAAGATGTCTCTGCACACCTTTAGTGATATTTGTCAGGTGTCTGTGTTATTATAAAATAAACCATTTACAGCACCTTTAAATGTTAAAATGAGTTTGATCCCTAACATTAACAAAACCTCTGAGGGGCCAAAAAGGGTGCTGTGAAATAGCAGCTGAAGAAATCTAATTGAGAAATCAAGAACTAATGAAAACTCCAAGGCACAGCACAGAGTCTGTGAAATGCAGATAGAACATGTACATAAAACAGAACCAAAAATCCTTGAGAATGTGTGCTTCTCATCAGGTAAGAAATCTTCTAGCCAGAGGAAAGAAAAGCAGTCAAGTCTTTTCTGTTTTCAGGCAAGACAATATGAGAGAAGAACAATAAGACTGGTAGAAAATAAGGGAAAAACAATGGATGCTAACAAGCTCTCTATGGGATCTTCACAGCATTTACAATGAAAAGAGCCTTTATGACCTTCAGGCAGTTCCACAGGTTCACACACTTTTATATCATAGAGGACCAAACAACAAGGAGGGCACATTACTGATAAATTGTACAGCCCAAAAGCACTGTACGTTCAGTAAGCTCTAGATAAAAGCACCTGCCAAATGCATAAAAATACATTACAATGTACTGCATACTGAGTGGTAGACCTGCAACATGATACTGCTATCACACACACTGCTTCACTCAGAACCCTAAAATTACTTAGGAAAAGACACCCAGATGGTTTTAAAGGACCTCCAAAGCACATGGCTGACAAATATGTCCATGAAGGTGGAAATTTCAGGTTGTATTAAACACCATATGGGACAATGCGAAATTGGCTGAAAGCCTTTATATGACCAAATTAACCAAACAGATTATTTTACAAGTTTCATGAAAGCACATGCCCAATATCATAACTGCTTTAGGGTGTACTCGCACTAGACAAGGGGTCACCAACA
>JAZGTI010016743.1:0-12596 GCA_036877585.1 Botia kubotai
GCTGTTTACTAGCATGACAGCTAACATGCTAGTGTACTACCTAGACGATAAACGTGAACAAAGAACCGTTAATAAAACACTGTATAAATGTTTACTATTCATAAAAATGAAAAATATCATTATTATCAGTATTTATAGTCTTGTAAAACCGTTTGAATCTTACCAATATAAATCTCCTCTATAGCAAACGTAATCGCTGTCAAGGCGTAATCTGCCGTGAACAAACGCCTGAACCAATCACCGTACAGAACAGGTGACTGACATCAGAATAAGCCAATGAGCGTTTGAATAAACTGAACGAGGGCGTTTCAGCCATGGTATATATTTATTGGTCTGACACATTTATGCATTTGGCAGCAAAACCTCTTGACAGTGGGGTCCGATTTCTGCACATTTCTGCTCTACTTTAAGTTGCTTAAAATATGACAACACACACAAATCAATACAAATAAAAACTTAATCCAAATAAGAAATGCACTTTTGTATAGTAATTACCCAAAAAAACACAACTCGCTTTTGATTGCGTTACATCAGTTGAAGAATAACTTGTATTTGTATGTTACGTTATGAACCAGCAGGTGGCAGCAGAAAGTAAAAATCAAACTTCTGCAGAACTAAGGTTTAATTTCTGTATTTGACGTGTGGTGAATCAGTTTGTACCTGCCTCCCCAAAACCTTCACAGAAGAGCGCAAAACTGTACAGAAGATATTTACCAGTAGGGGTCGCAGTCTTTTGTACAGTACAGAAACAAGACCTTTGATTTTGTTGACAGTACAGCTTCTGATACGCAGGTTTTGGCTTAAAATTGTTGCTAAACACTCAGATCGCCTGTATTTCAAAACTGTTTGTCTTTTTTCTCCTAAAACTATAATTCTTATTGATTAGTGCTTGTTGACTAACCTAATTGATAACCCAATCAGTACTGTATCAATATCAATAAACAGATATAAAGTAAAAACTGTTGACAAAAACAACATAGTGCAAAGATCAAATAATGAAATGTTTCTTGAGAACAGTGAGTTTTGTAAATATTTTCTTTGCTACAGGAGAAATATATCTCTCCTTGACCTTCTCATCAAAAAGATTATTAATGCATTACTGACCTGCAAGAACATGATAATTGTAGCCTAAATATGTTATAATGGAATATCTTACATCTCTCTTACTGTTAATCAAATGTTGTGTACAGGGTGGGTGAGAAGTAACTAGGCATTAAAAATTGGTATTGGTATTGGTATTGGTAAAGTCCATATTTCTAATACATATTTATTGAAACAAATTGTACAGGTATTTTATTACATAGGAAATTGAAAGCAAATCTTTAAATTTCAACATAAGCACTGGTGGTGTCAACCAGTTTCCACAAACGTCTGGGGATGGAATGTACAGTTTTCTGAGGGAAGTTGTTTGGGATATGACTGAGAACCTCTCCCGGCTGATGACTGTACTATCAACACAGGAAATATGAAATCCTGTTTACTGTCATCTATTTACACACTGTTTTCATCATGTGATACTACAAGTTCTATAGCCAAGTTTAATGCCTAGTTACTCTTCACACACTCTGTATCTGTATAGCTGTAAAGACCCAAATATAGGTTATCCTACAGCCGATCACCCAACACCCAAATCAAACCACTGTGTTTTCAGTTGTACAGGCTGAGTGTTTAATCACTCACTGAACTTCCCCACAGTTCATTCTGGGCAAAAGATTGATCTTATCTGTTCCATTGATCTGTACCAGTACCATCTGTGACGCACTGCAGGAGAGCTGGACAAGCATGTTTTCACCATACAGCAATAAATAAACTCTTTTAACTTAATTATTTGAAATCATCTCAATGAGTCAATGATATACTCATTCAGATCATTCAGCCAGCTACAATACACTTGTGTGTCTCAAACTATTTTGCACCCAAAATGTCTCAAGATATTTGCTCAAAAATCTTCTATGAATATGAGTTGTGCAAAGGTAATATAATTTACTTTAGTACAAATGTGATCAATTTACATTGGATCAGATTAGCTGTTTTAAAATACTGTGTGTCTGAGTGAGTGAGAGAGAGAGAGAGAGAGAGAGAGAGAGAGAGAGAGAGAGATCAGCCCATTGGCAGTGTCCTCACCTGATTGCGGGAGCTGGTTTTCATCAGCCGTCATATCAGCCGTGTCAGTGAGAATGAAGTGACCACCTCCTCCGCTTCACCTCCTCCGCTTCACCTCCTCCACATTCACGACTCTTCTGCTCCCACAGCACCGCCATGAAGAAAAGCAAACCGATCGCTCTGGGTCGGCACGATATTCACGCTCTGCTGGATCTGATCGGCGGCTACGGTGCTGTGGTCGCCGTGGGGATCATCGCCACGCTGTCGGTGTGCGCCGCGTTCTTCATTTACCGATCCGTTAAAGCTCAGCGTGGAAAGCGTTGCGGGAGTAACGGGAACGAAACGAGCGCGGAAACGGAGGAAGGGAGCTCGGCTCGGAGGAGAGAGAGGGGTGACCAGCCCACCGGGTCAACAGGTAAAACCGGACAATTGTTGAACGGTAACAGAGTCCCGACGCGGATGTTGCTGCGCACTTGTGTTGCGTTTCACGCTCGTAGCTTCCATAACAATAATTAAAATAATCATGACGTAAGCGCTGCGCTTTGGGAACGTGCGCGTTACCGTGACGCGTTCCTTCATGAGAGCTGCTGTCAATTTATTATCGTCACGTAAAGATGCTATGCGTGAGTTTCAGTGTAATAAACACCGCTGAAATTGACAGTTACGTTAAAATTGTTGTATTTGGAAATGACATCTGTTGTCCCTGTGTCTGAGCCACAAATAATTAAATAATACGAAATTAAAATAATTTCATAAATAATAGTGCTGAGAGATTACCATATGCATCTAGTATGACACTGACATGATGTTAAAAAGACTTCAACAGATACCATGATACATGGTTCCCAAAACATATCATTACCATTGTGCCCAAAACCCAATCATAACACACTGACAAGCTTTAGTGTGAGAACAGGTGCAATTCAAAAGAAAGACAGTCTGACAGAAAGTCAGACACTGATAAAAAATTCCCGCTCTTTCAGAAATGATGTTTTAAAGTAAGAGAGGTTCAGATGTTGCTAATGATTTTTCACTGTCTTGTAGGAGATATCAGGAGGAAATGTGTGTCAGATTCTAGAGATGGTGTAGAGCTCTTATCCACCAGCGACATATCCCTTCCCACTGAACCATCAGAGAGAGACCTGAATGAAAGCACTCTCAAAGACCTGAAGGAGATCACAGATGAACTTCTCACAGAATTAGAACCTGAAGCAGAAGACAGAGCAGACTCTGATCTGGATCAAAGCATGGAAATAGACCCTGATACTCCTGAAGATAACATGGAACGTGAGGATCATATTGAGCTTGGAGATGCTGGTCGTGAAAGTGTGGGAGATATCTGCAGGGTTCTGTCTGATATTGATGTGCAGTTCCAGCAATTAGACTGGCAACATGAAACGGGTGAATCAGTCAGGGAAGAAACTGAGGAACATTTGAAAGATCATGAGATGAAGTCTGAGACAGGGTTGAGTGTGGACACAGATGAGCCGTCTGAAACAGAAAGTGCACAGGAGATCTTTAAAGAGAGCCATCAAGATGCCCTCACATGTAAACCTCAGGATGATTTACTTGGTCATGCCTTCACTAAAAGCAATTCTTCTTCAGACCACACGGTAGATGATAGTAAGATCCAGTGTGAGACCCACCACAAAACATCAGCTGTGAAGCAAGTGGATCATGATTGGCGTTTCGCCCGGACAAATGACTTTGATTGCTGTTGCCATGAAAAGAAGACGAATGTGACAGATAAACTGAGAGGTCAGCCATGTGTTCATTGTGGAAGCCTAGATATGGAGATCAATCATCAACACCACAGCAGCAGGTCTGAGTATAACAAGCCTCCACAGCAGAACTGCCTGGGCTTCCACACTGGTCAGTCTCTCATCAGTGGATCCTCCACACAGGTGAGCCTCTCACCTGAGTCTGAGGAGAGGAAGGCAGATGAAGGTGCATCCATGCAGAAGAAACATGAAAAGAATGAGATTAGCATCATGGACGCGATTATGGACAATAACGAGTGGCTACATGTAGGTGGACCTGAGCTGCGAGATCTTCCCTGGTTCACACCGACCTCAGCTGGAGCTTGTCTTGTATCTGTGGATGAGACACATACAAATGAAGGAAATGAAGAGTTGATGGACACAGTAGGACAACTGAAGGACAGTTCAGAGGTTAAAGATGAAGAAAAACTGGCAAGTAGAAAAGTAGGCACTGTGCAGCCCCTGCCACAAGCTGTTCAAGTTACCTTCAGAGTTCACTATATTACCCACTCCTCCAGGCAGCTGGTGGCTGTAACTGGAGACCTGCAGGAGTTGGGGGCTTGGGAGAGCTTTGTTCCGCTCCACAGAGCCAAGGATGGGTTCTGGGCCAACACCATCACCCTCCCTATGGAGAGCCAGGTGGAGTGGAAGTTTATCCTGGTGGAGGACGGAAAGATCCGTCGCTGGGAGGAGTGTGGTAACCGCTGTCTTGTTGTAACTAGTCAAGATGAGGAGCTGTATCTTGATAAGTGCTGGGGATGTTGAGCTCAGTCTCCTTCTATCTCTATACAGCAATAATAATCCATAGTACATTAATTAAACTCCAATACAGATGATTAGATTACTAATTAATTATTCCAACAAAGCATGAGGCTGTGAAACTGTTACTATAGCAATAAGATAATATTACAAATATGCACTTTTTTACTTTAATAAATTATGTGCTTGTGTGTTGATTGTATTTAATTGTGCTGAAAGTGTTCAGTATTTTTAACACTACAAAACCAAAACTTAAAAAGTAATGTAAATGAAAATCCATATTCTTCCAGAGATCCGAAACCTAATTGTTTTGTATGAAAGTGTATCGCAGAACTGTATAAATCAATAATATTGCAACAATCATACTGATGAAGATTGTATCTTGACTGATACTGATGTATCTTGATATTCTCTTTGCATCATTTCAGTTTGTTTAATGTTGTTGTAGCTAACAGGCCAGAAACATATTCAACACAAACTACAGACCAGTTCGTGCAGCAGCTGCAGTTATATTCACAGACATGATTGTTGAGCAATGATTGTTTTAAACTGCTTAAGCAGAAGCAGCAAAAACACACTTCCAGACTTCCTGGAATCCCACTGTGATGGATAAATGCTGATGTAAAATTAGCTTATCCTTTCTCAATCCCTGCCCTGGCTGTCTGCTTTCCCCTTAATCACCCTGTGCACCCGGTCTGACCCTGAACAGACTGACAGTGAAGTCTGACCATCAGGGTGAGGACAGGTGATGGACATATAATACTCAATGCTGTAGTGACATCATCAGTTCTGTTACAGTGACATCAGCATTTGGACAGCAGAGTAGCTATAGTATGCCTTACTCAGTTTCTGTTTGCAACTGTATCAGTTTCATTTATAGAAGCAGCAAAATAATAAATCATCATCATGAGTTAATAAAATGTTTCTTTATTCACAATATTTGCCTTCATAACATCAATCAATGTTTGCTGCTCACACTAAATCTTTTATTTGACTTCGGCATGTTCCTGTTTTATTATTTTCGCTGATACTGTTTTTGATCTTTAAACGGGTGTTTAACTGTCATCAGTAAAAGTTAATCAGCAGAATATTGAATCCAATAAAATAAATTGTAATATTGACAATGACCTACTTCAGATGTAGAAAATGTAAAATGTCTTGGGCGACTTACAAAACTCAAATGAGACCATGTACAACTTTAGTAAAAGTGTGACTTTTCATGCTAATCTTACTGCTTAGATTGAATTTCTCCTCTCAGTACAGATCAAAGATAAGATTACAGAAACTCTTATTGACTAAATCTAAACAGTTAAATCTGGCTGAAATCACTCTGGCCAAATCTGAACAGAATGTGAATTTTGACTAAATATTTTTGGTGTTCTTGATGTGTGGTCAATAAAATAACTGTCATAAACACAAACCTCCTAATGACAACCCAAGAGAAATGAATCCTGTCACATTGTCTGACGGTTGTGTATTACTGCGTGTGTTTGGGCAACAGTTCGCTGCTTTACTCTGTCTTCCTCTTTTTTAAAAACTTTGCTCTGTGAGATGATGAACAGTTGTGTGGGAGATTTACAGCGTCTGAGCGTGAGGTCTCATGAGGTTCTCATGAGGTTCTCACGAGGTTCTCACAAGGTTCTCACGAGGTTCTCATGAGGGACTGAATGCTGCAGCTCAACATGTCTGCAAAATAATCATTTCACCACAACAAGAGGATCAATTAAAGGTCAAAAAATATACTGAGAACTACAGAAGCTCAGGGAAGGGCAGAAAAGCATCTTTTTTCTGCTGCCCAGAGAAGGAAAACAGCTGCTTTGGTCAAAGAGCAGGAAAACATTAATAAATGCTGATTTTATCCTCATGAACACTCTTTCTCAGTCTATAATGTCACAGTAACTTTCTGCTTAATCATCTAAAGAGGCTTGATGACGCTCCAGACAGAGATAAAAAGAGGTCAATCTTGACTAGTCCAGCCCCTGTCTGAGATTAGATCTGACTCAGATTATAAACAGATTTAGCTCTCACACGCGCAGTTTATTCTTTTAAACAGTTACACCAGCTAAACACCAGTCAGGTGTTTAATATTGTTTGCATTGCTCTGTCATTTGTAAATAAAACTTGCAGCTTGTTTAATCACTGTGGAATGTTTCTGTTGAAGCTGATAAAGTGTGTGTTTCAGTATGAGAGAAAGTGTGTTTGCTTTTAATAGATTCCTCATTAACACCCGTGAGTCCCCCTGTGAGCTTTAATGACCAGCAGGAATGTGCAGCTCATCCACACCAGATGAGAGATTTAGTGTTGTGTTAGTCGATACTCTCACCTCACGGCCGGGGGAGTTCATGTGTCACATGACATGACATTTAGATCTACGGTCCAATCTGTGTTGCAGGGTTTGACCTCTGACCTCTAACAGTCTTCTACAGAGTTTGATCTTCACCTTCAACCACGTGATGCATCTACTGTTATATAAGCATGTAAGACATTTGTGAAGGTTTTGATTTATAAGATTGGTAGTAGAATTGGGGTTAACACTCTAGACCTCAGTTTACACCCTGCAGATAGTGTTGCTCGGTTACCCAGTCACAATTTTGCCTTCACCTCCAGGGGAAATATCTCTGTAGTAAGTGCACGGGCTGTTGGGAAGTGTCAAGACAACATTCTGTCATTCTCACCCTCATAGAATGACAGAGAGAGAGAAAAGACTTACAATACATAAGACTTCAGTATTCGCACACACACACACAATTGTATAACAATTGGGACACTGTATAAACTTCAACTGTTTTTATAGACAGCTAGTTATAATAACCCCAACCTACACTGACCCTAACAGAACACTTTCTGCATTTATACAATTTGAAAAAACTTTATTTACTATATTTTTACAACATTTTTGCAAATGAGGGCGTCCCTTAAACGAAGTGTTGCTCAGATTTGTCAGGTATTGATGACTCTTGGGTACAAATTTGTCCCAAATATATGGTTAAGTAAACTATAAAACATTAAAGTATTACTGGCTTTAATGGATAACTCACTGCACTTTAGACTATTAATAAAACATCTCTCTCTCATACTGCTATAACCACATGGCCTCTGTTGCCCTTCAACAGTCGCGCTATAAAAGGACAGAAGAGAGCGTACGGGAGGCCAGATCACAGAAATAGAATCTCTGGACAGCAGAACAGCAGAATAAATCCACAGCACTGACAGACTTTTGTGCGCTAGGTATTTTCACAGCTGTTCCATCTGGATTATTCTCTTAAAATAAGATTCAAGTGTAATACCGTTGATCTGTTGTCACATTATTTTAGACTTCTGTTTTAATCTCTTGTCACCCCAATTTAACTGTGCAGAACATTCATACAGAGTTTTAAACAAATTACGTTTTGATACTGCGTTTAATTATTCACGGTGGAAGGTTGTTTTGAAGGAATTCAGGAAAATCTGCACCTTGTGCTAATCCATGAAACATGGGACAAGACATATGACCCAGTTTTACCTGCCATTCAAAATAACAACACTTGAGTCAAAGATTATCACTAGAGTGTCAACATGTTCATTTAGATTCTGTCTTCAGACTGAATATGTCATAAAATAAAATCTATATTAAACTTCAGTAAAAGAAACTACACAAGCAGCTTTAAAATAAATTTGTTTCAATTTAAATTTACTGCTAGAAAGGACATATTATCAAACAGCTATTCGTGAAAACATGTATGAAATGAAACAATATCACAGTCTTTATTTTGAGGTCATTTTTCACCTGTTATGAGTTCAGTTCAGGGCTTATATATAATTATAGATCAATTATAGATCATTCACTGCCTGAAAATGTAATTTCACAGGAAATGTCTTATTAAAACAATTGTTCTCTTTCACTATTTGTAGTGACACAAGAATCACGTAGTCTTTATTTAGTGTCTCTCTAAACACTGTGATGACACACAGAGTAAAACTTTTGTCATCTCTACAGTTTCCAGTAAACAAGCCTCATAAACTGCTTCAGTGGGACATTTGATGTTTATTTTGATGTTATTTGAGTTTGTGGTGCTGTTTTATTGACTTGTTTCTGTTTACATATTATGAACTGTTTTGCAACTATGGAACTAAAAGTAGATACTGTTGCTGTGGTAGGGTTGCTTAATAAACACTCATACAATTTTATTGGCAAATTCTCAGGACCTCTCAGCATGCTAACGTGTGTGAGTGTGTGTGTGTGTGTGTGTGTGTGTGTGTCTAACACAAGACAAAACCGGTCTGCTGTAGCGCCACTGTTTATTATTTGCACCCATAAAAATGTCCTCAAATGAAACTTAATTAAATGCTTTGAGTCGACAGTGTGAAGAGACCACACAGATATTTACAGGTCAGTCCAGGTTCTGAAGATTAAAGATTGTGTGTGTGAAGCAAGCAGAACGATTCAATGATTCAAGCAGAACGCTTGAACCATTTTACATTTGTGTTTGGCGCCCCCTTACGGTCTTAATATGTTCAAACACTCATGATGTTTTTCTGTTCTGTCTGCATCTCTCTGTCCTCCAAACTAAATCAGAGTTCTGAGTCCTGAAGTCTGGACATGCTGTTGGTGTTTCTGAGATCAAATCAGTGAACACTTACTGGCCATTGTTATGATTCCTGTGGATATATAGAGATTCTAGAAGAAGATCCAATTAAATTCGTTCTCACACAGCATCTCACAATCTGGAATCAAGATGGGAAAATATCACCCATTCTCCGAGAGAGAGAGAGAGAGAGAGAGAGATCACCATCTACAAAAGAAATAGCAAGAGAACAAGACAGATAAAGAGACAGAGAGACAGTACCGCGCATCCTGAGCACTTCGTGATCATTGAAACTAGCTTGTGACTGAGACGTGTGTTGTGAAGTGCCACTAAAGTAAATCTCCTCGTGTTGTTGTTGTTGTTGTTTGTCTGTCCTCAGAACCTCCCCATTGTCCTGTAAGTGAGCTGATCCCGGGAAATGACCTCATTGCTGTGATGTCATCAGTAAACATGTTCAGATGTGTCATAGGGCTGCTGAGCGCAGCGGCCACACCTGTTGTGCTGCACCGCAGGTGTGCTATTGTAAAGATGAAAGGTACATTTAGAGTTTTTTTAGGGGTTTGTAAAGATTCGTACAACCCAATGATCATAAAAGATGTGAAGGAACACGTTTCATCTATAAACCAAACCAACTCAGAGCCTAAAGTTTTCACACATAACTGTTCTGGAGACAACTCTGTTTTTTTAAAGAAAGGGTGAAAAATCATCACGGATTCTAAATTATTTTTAACTAATCACACACTTCAGCTTTTACAAACGAGCAGAGTACTGTTCCCTCATACGGCACCATAATTCATCCAAGTTTAAAACAGTCAGAGGTAATGAACAGCCGACCAAGATTTGTCTCAAGTTAATATAAATTATTTTAAAATCGGTTCTAAAGTTTTCTATTTAACAATGTCTGTATTGATTTATAATCATGAAATAAATAAATTATTAATTCCTGCGGATGATTGAACCTCCATCCATTCAAATCCCCGCCCTCCAAAGACACGGGAGCCAATCAGAATCACTGAAGGTTTGTTAAAACGGTTGTTTCCAGAGCATCAGACGTCAATGTCACTCATGTCAGTAATCTCTCCGTGTTACCGTGTGAAGTGCGGAAGGTCACCGAGACAACAGAAATGCGTGATTAGATGAGGCGAGAAACATGATATACTTTCCGAGCAGCTAAACTGACTTTAGTCAAATACATTCACTGTGCACTCAGGAAACAGTACTCTGTACTACACTGAAGTTAACATGACTAAACAGAAGCAAGTGCGTGATCATGTGTCTGTCTGGGAGCATGTATGAGACTATATGACGTCAGTTTAAGCGGCGGTGCGGGATTTGGGAGCTGCTGCATTATTTCCCAGAGGGAGAGCCGGTCCGCGCATGCGCAGTGGCCCGCCATTCCGATGAACCGTGAGTTAGGTGAGGGGGGGGTCGACTCCCTCATCCGTGCGGAGAGTTTCAGCGCATCAGCGGGAAAAGTTTGGACGGATCTTTAAGAAACGGGTCACGGCGGATTTAACGAGCGCGGAAAGGCGCACAGAAGTTCGTGTCGTTGTTTGACAGCGGAACCTCGGCGCGGCGCGGGCGCGCGTTCTTTCTGCGGACGCACTGAAATGTATCAGATTCTATTGTGATGTTGAAATGAAGTCGGAAGCGGGTTCGAGCTGACAAACGAGCGGCCGTAAAAGTGGTTCTCAGAATCAGATCCGCTCGCTTAATGTGAATGATTCCATGGTCGGAAAACTTGTGGTGTGGTTATTTCGTCTGTCTGACAGGTAGGACGTGCGGAAAGCTGCTCGGAATAGGAAACGGGCTGTTGCTTTGCGCAAATGAAGTCATGCGAGGAAATGATCCGTCATACAGCTGAAGTTCAGACGTGCGCTGATCTGATCGAGAACAAACATCCTTTCAGTCAAAAGAGCTCATCTTTTGACTGAAGAACACATATATTCCAGCTATGGATAACAGTATTGCAGGCGGCAGCGGTGCCGTGACCCAGAAGGGAAAGTTCGTGTTGGTGGAGGCTGAGTTGCAGGGTGGAGCGCCCTGGGGTTTCACCCTCAAAGGTGGACATGAACACGGCGAGCCGTTAATCATCTCGAAGGTAAAGTATTTGGAGACTTGTCCTCCACCTCACCTGCATACAACAGCACCATCCATCAGATCTGACAGTCTGCTCTTATTCTACACGACTGACAGAAGCTCAGTGAGGAAACCATGAATGCAGTCGCGCAGAGAATGATGTCAGTGTCTAAACACTTGAGCGTGTATATTTAATAACCAAATATCAAAGAGATTAATTTAGAAAATAACACAAGCACACTTTGCAAAAAAGCATTGCATTGCAACAAAAAGCAAGCATTGTTTAAATCATATTTCAATTATATATTGATTAGTGATAAACTGAAGACTAACCTCAGTTGTTGTGTGTTACTGGTTATTGAAACGTGTTCATAGTTTGTGTGTTAAACTGCATCTGTTTTCATTCTGCTACACCTGTGTGAACGTCAGTAGAAAAGACTTCATCCACAAACATTACATGCAGAACAATCTACAGATTCAGAATACACAGATACACAGAATTCTGAATCTGATCTACATTTATTTTAAGTGTGGCTACTGTATGTGTGCAGCTGCAGTTCAAACAACACTATGGCATATTACTGGCATATTACATATTACTGTACATAAATCATGAGTTTTTATATTACAGTAACATTAAATAGTCATTTCACATGTAGATCTTATAGTCCAGATGTCACACACAGTTCTTAAAGAGAGAAAGAATCCTTCAGGAATCTAGACTGTAATTATGGAGAACAGGGTCAGATTCCTGGTGTGACACCCAGAGCAGCGTGAGTAACTGATTTTGACCTGTTACATTCATGAAACGCTTTCTTCAACCCGAGCATTAAACACAACAAGAACTGTAGAATCTGTTGCGACTGAAGCATTACAGTTGTTTAGTTCTTGCGTTTAGATACGCCTAGAGGGACAGCTGGAGTTTCTGCCGGCTTATTGTTTTTCTTCTGCGTAAATATTTGTAAGCACAAACATTCCTCTGATACGTTTTCTATATTAACTTAGTTCTTTACGTTTTTTCGCATCATGGCAGTGCAGTTGCCATGGTGTTCAGAGTGGTCTTTGGGATGTTGTGAGGGCGTTGCTAGGCGCTCACTTTACTGGCTAAAAACAAAATAGCCCAGCGCCGTTTTTACATATGACTCACTGCTTCAACAAAAGCGTAACGTTCTTTTTCGGCCTATTTGAACAATGTTTATCCTGTTTAATCACATAAGAAAATGAACCAAATGTGATGCGATTAGAAAAGTAACAGCACAGACAGGTTACATGGTGAAGTGTACAGAGTTAACAGGTGCTCGTTCAAATCCTTTAGCTCGTCTTAGGAATG
>JAZGTI010016744.1:0-12595 GCA_036877585.1 Botia kubotai
AGAAGATGGTCAGATACATGTAATGAAAGACTGAGGGGCTGCTTTAAATGAAACAGAAAATAATGGGCAATGAGACTACAAGGTAATTTATGTTTAATCACAATAATCATTAAGACACACCAAACAAATGAAGTATGAACCTAAAAATAAAAAGAGATGTCTCTTATGATTATTGTTACGAAACTGTGTTTGTAGGTAAAAAAAAACGAGGAGCATGACACGGAAACTAAATAATCAAGAATATTTAATAAATGTTAATGTTAAACAAATGCAAACAGCAACGTGAGACAACGAGAATCCAAAAATACAAGAAACAAGAGTAATCCAAGGTAAGCCAAATCCAAAGTCCAAAATACAAAAGCCAGGAAACATGCAACAAGCAACATTCAAACCATCACAGACAAACTGAATACAAGAACAGGGAACTTAAATAGTAAGGTAATCAACGATGTACAGGTGAAACTCATTACAATCAGGAAGTGAACACTGTAAAAACCAGAGACAAACAGGAAATTCAAAATAAGAGTCCTGACACATAACATAATGCCCCCCTCCCAAAAGGCGTGTCCTCACGCTGTATAAGCAACATCGATGGTGGGATGAGCCAGGGCGGAGACTTGAGGAGCCAGGGCAGAGACTTGAGGACCAGAACGCAGCCAGGGAGGTATCCCACGGTGAAGACGACGGAGGGAGGAGCCATGGTGGAGGAGAGGCAGACAACTCCATGACACCAACCGATGGTGGCGGAGACGGGGACAGCATAGCCCGAGGCGGGGGCTGATTGCAGCCACAACAACAGTAACCAGGGCAACAATAACCATGGGAACAGCATCAACCACATCGATAGCACTTCAAGGTGATGAAGAGGGTCCTGAGGGCCGAGGTGGAGCGGACAGCTTTGGCGATCGTGGTGGAGGCGGAGATCTGGAGGGACGCAGCGGAGCCAGAGAAGAAGGTCCTGAGGGAAGGAGGAGAATCTCCACCACTGGGGCCCTGGGATCGAGGTCCGCCTTACCTAACCTGAAGTCTAAAATGGCCATCCCTAGGGCAAAGTTAACATACTCCTTAATAGTCCATGTGTAGTTAGGCTGGGGAACAATATCCCTGAATACAGGATCCAGCCCAAACCTAAAAATTTTCATTATCGCATGGTCCTCAATAGGTAAGTCGTAAACCTCCTCCAGAAAGTCTTGGACGTAAAAGTCCATTGGTCTCCCATTCTGACATGACCACGGGGACATGGTGAAAAAAAAAAACAAAGAACAAAAAACATGGAAAAAAACAAACAAAGGTACCGCTGCTGTGCTGTCGTTAACTGTGGTCGGTGATTATGTTATGAAATGGTGTTTGTAGGTTAAAAAAAACGAGGTGAACGACACGGAAACTAAATAATCAAGAATATTTAATAATTATATAATTAATAATTAATAAATAGAAAACAAAAGACAAACACTAACCGTGGGTGATGTGGACAACAACAAATGCAAACCACAGCGTGAGACAACGAGAGACAAACAGGAACTTCAAAATAAGAGTCCTGACACGTAACAATTATGAGATCAAGACAAAGGCATGAAGCATGGGGACAGCATGAATACAGTTCAGTATTGTGAATGAAGAATGCTATACAGCTGGTGACTATAGTGCAGATATGTGTACAAAGGGGTTACCAAAAATCTTTTACAACCCAAAGCTTGTACTAGAATCTATGGATTAATTTTCGTAAAATATTTTAGATATCTCAGACTAAGTGAATTTTTCTATAAACACAGAATTTATAAAAAGGCAACACAATTGCACTTAAGAAAGCTGAACAGCTTTATTGTGAGAAAGATGTTCTGAAATAGGTTTACACAAGTCTTGTAGGCAGTATAACATTATACATACAAATTAAAAGAAATGTGAATATAGCAAAATAACAGAGACATCTCAGAGATACACGTATCTAAAATATACACAGTACAGACCAAGTGTAAAGCTACACTTATCCATCACTCCTGTATTATGAATTTGAAAAACTGTCTTTATGAAGACATGACAGAGCCATTGAGAATATCCTCAAGAGATTTCTCATCAATTGTATTACTCATTTATTTTTTCATGTCTTGATTTTATTCAGGCTTTTTATTGATTTTGTATATTGTTTATTGAATTGTTCAGTGGATATTAGAAATACACCATTTTAAAAATCTCATCATGATGAGACTGAGATTAAGATCAATAAAAGCTCATTGAACCATTAAAAGTCCTTCACTGCTGTTAAAAAAGTTTTAAAATAAAAAAACCCTGAAGACTTTGTAACACTGCATAATAGTTATAATAAACCAACACTTAGACTGACTGGACTAATGAATAACAATTTGAGCTGATTTGGTTCAAAAAGTCAAGTGTGCATCCATAGCTAATTTATGAGTCACAGCTCCTCCAAAACACATGAACATGGCATGCAGAGGTATGCATAGCTTGACAGGCAAATAGGACATCATACCATTGCATTCAGACTGATCAGTCCCATTAGGAGTGTGTGACTTCTATATGTCAAACACTGTGAAATTAAAGAAAAAGATCAGACACAATTCACTGTCACAAATCTGTATAAAAATTACGTATTTTTTACCATGTTTTAAAGAAAACCATTGCATTAATGACTTACATTATATTCTGCAGTTTACATTTTGGATCCCTCTGTAGAGCAGAGAGCAGCTTCACTGCAGAGTCTTCTGGTTTATTATACTTCAGATTCAGTTCTCTCAGGTGTGAGGGGTTTGATCTCAGAGCTGAAGCCAGAGCAGCACAGCCTTCCTCTCCTATACTGCAGTTATACAGCCTGCAGAGAGTGAAGAACTTGAATTATCTCTTTCTTGTGAAAATGTTTGTGGAAACATCAGAATGAGTGTGATGTGAGAAAAAAAATGTATGTGAGCATTACTTTACTCTCACACACTGCTTGATGATTTGTCTGTATATGACACATTACAAGATGAATAACTAAAAAATTACAAAAATAAATTACAGCACACGATTTAAGATTCTTTTTCCTTTCAATTCTTTCTAACATTTTCTTTCAACACTAAAATGACATTGAGATTGGTTGCTGAATCATAAATATGCATCATGCATTCTCATATTCTTCTTCATTGACTGGCAAACAGCTGCTGTGATGAGTTAAAGTTCCCTTTTGGGGGAACTTGACACTGGGTCTGGTTTGATACTATAGGGAATGACCAGTGTGACCAGTGTCTGAATCTCATGTCTAATCACACCAATATAATTTGCCCCGCAGTAGTGCTTGATGCGCATCAGATGCACCTGCAAGTATATTAGGACTCCTGTAGAGACCACCAGCAATCGCTTATGGCTGGCTTGACAAGCATATGGCAGAGCATATGCCACAGTGGGTCAGGTTGGTTCTGTATGCCCATGAGACATGAACTGCAACAGCTCTAGCTGGGAAGGATTACCCATGATCTCGCCGCTACAGCCACATTCTGTGTATCTTGGCTCACTGGAAGCAAGATGATATCTGACAGATCAGAGAATGTTGTTGAGAGCTTTATCCAACTCTGCAGATCGTGAGTGAGTTGGATTGGCGCGAATAGACAAAATATTCAGACAACGGTCACACTAAAGGTGTTCCCCATAGCGTCAAACCTAGACACAGTGACACATTCCCTCAAAAGGTAACTACAAAACTATATGATGATACACAATGATGAATATCGTTTTAAGTTTTCATCTATTTCTATTTCAATCCTTCTGTTAGGATTTTAAAAGACTAGGTAGAAAATTACAGTCATCCTTAAAGCAGATTCCACTCCGAGACAGATGTTACAACAAGTAATGTCTTGTTCATCCCTTAAAAAGGCTTAACTATTATAGGGACAATTCATTTCAGTCTCAGCCATATGTGTATAATAACACCTGCAGTGATATTTAATCAGTTATAGTATGAAAGAGGCAGTGAGACTTCAGGAACATTCTCAAATCAAAGGGTTTAATTGTAATTACCATTTAGAAAGACTTCTGTCCAAATCACATCACCCACCATTTGAGTGGTCACACTTATAACAACAGCAACAATGTGAAAACAGAAAGTCATCACTCAAATAAGTTATAATAATCAATAATAATCAGAACACAACACAGAACTTCCTGACCACACCTTAGCAACCATTTAGATCACCGAAGCAACCTCCTAACATCATGAATAAGCCATATTGTAGAATATCTATCATGTTAAATCATGCTAGCATCATGTTAAAACATGTTAACATCTTTTAAATATTACAGAGTTTTGCCACAGCAAGCACCACTCATTTTCTTCAGAAAATGCACCTATTCTAGTTATTAATACCATTTATTAAGTGTTTTTAAGTCATAAGCAGGTCATTGTACATTTCTATAGTCATGTCACATACTTCAGAAACATCATGTGTCAGTACTCTGATACAACACTACAGCTATAGTACATATCAATCACCAGTAAGTGATGCGCTCAGTCCAGATTCACTGTCTAGCCCACAACAGCACTACCTGTCTTTACATGAGACTCATGTTTCAGGTATTCTGAACACAGGTGTTGATCTTCTGTCAAAGTAAAATTCAGTGGGGCTGCAAGACATCAAAATTATCGAAAAATCACAAATGACTTACAGTAACTAAGTGATTTACAATTTTTAAGTACAAAAAGTTATGTATGGTCATAGTTTTAAGTTGATGCAGAGAGACTGGCATGCAAATATTCGTGTTTCTTCCCCAGAAAGAATGTGTAAAATGTTGGTTATATATTTTTTGGTTTATATTTTTTAACATAAAACATAAAAGTATTTAATCAACATAAAAGTATTTTATTAACAAAAACTCCCACAAGGGGGCAAAACAAAAACCAACTCAAGACGCAACAAAGCACAATGCAAGACCCTAACATCAACTAGTAACAAATACACTACAGTAACAAATACAATATGCCAGCACAAGACAGCAGACACAAGGCCATTAAAATGGAAAGCAAACAAGGCGGGTAACGAGGGCAGGCAGGTGAGGGGCATGAATTAATGATGGGATAATTAACGAGGAAATAAGAGGGCTGGGTCAAGACTCAAGACAGGACAGCACATGGCCCAAAGTAAACAAACAATGGCCATGTGCTTCCACAGATCACAAAAAACACAGCGCCTGAGTCTAGACCCTGACTCTAAGATGCAAGAACCAAGACTAGAATAGAGTCATGATCCAAACATCATGCTCTGACACAAAACACAAGGGTTGTGAGGATCCAGGCAAGAGAATCTTGTGTATCATGTATTCTCATATTCTGTTTCTCATTGACTGACAATGGCTGCTGTAATGAGTTCAAGTATCAGAATCATTAAACGTTTTTTTTTTTACAAATATCAGTGTTTCAACATAGCACATATAAAATATTCAATAATAATATAACTCACTGTAGTTTCTCCAGTTTACAGTGTGAATCCTTCAGTACAGCAGAGAGCAGCTTCACTCCTGAGTCTCCTGGTTTATTACAGCTCAGATCCAGTTCTCTCAGGTGTGAGGGGTTTAATCTCAGAGCTGAAGCCAGAGCAGCACAGCCTTTCTCTCCAATACTGCAGTTATACAGCCTGCAGAGAGTGAAGAACATAAATGATCTCTGAATATTTACTCGAATTTTAGGATGAGTGATTGTGTGACGTGAAAAACTCAACAACCTATCAACCCCCTGTTGTGTTTCTGTTAGCATTACAAAACTAAAGTTTTCAATTTGAATAATTACACATTTGTCCTTTTTACAGATATCAGTGTGTCTACATAACACATATAAACTATTCAGTAATAATATTGTAACTCACTGTAGTTTCTCCAGTTTACAATGTGAATCCTGCAGTACAGCAGAGAGCAGCTTCACTCCCGAGTCTCCTAGTTTATTATAGCTCAGATTCAGTTCTCTCAGGTGTGAGGGGTTTGATCTCAGAGCTGAAACCAGAGCAGCACAACCTTTCTTTGTAATACTGCAGCCCCACAGCCTGCAGAGAGATCACAATTTTGTTTCTCATTGATTTCTATTATATGGAAAAAAAACTGCTCAGACATGCTAATCTGAGTCAAAAGCATGATTTGTTTTATGCAGAAGAAAGTCGCACATGTTTGGAACAGTGTGAGAGTGAGTAAATGACAGAATGTTTATTTTAGGTGAACTTTGTTTTAAAGGATTGTGTGAGCGATACAACATCATATTTTGATTCATATCAATATTCCTGTAGTTCAGATAACTCATGCTGCTGCAAGAGCCTCATCAGTCTCATGATTATATTGATTTTATTAGACTAGCAATTCATGTAGCCTAAATTAAATTTTTTAATACTCGAAGTATTTTGTAATTTGATCTTAAACTTCTTTCTATCTAGAAGTGCTGGTACTTCTGTCACACTGTATCAATATGAATACAATTAAATTAGTTTTTTAGAGTCAAAGAAGGTCATTGTACATTTCTAGAATCACGTCATATACTTCAGGAGCATCATGTGTCAGTACTCTGATACAACACCACAGCTGTAGTACATATAATCACCAGTGAGAGATGTGCTCAGTCCAGATTCACCGTCTAGCCCACAAACTTCTGGTTTGGAGCAGTCAACACTTCCTGTCTTTATACAAGACTCGTGTCTCAGGTAAAACTCTCACAAAACTTACATTAACTTAGATTCAAAGCTTAGAATGATGAAATGTATTTGAATGTCTTGTATTTCTCTTTATTTCACTCTTTCTCTCCCTTGAACACACACAGTGCAGAAAGTGTTTTTCTCATATCAGAATAATGAAACAGTTTTCTTTCTTTATCAAAGATATCAGATTCCTTACATATAAATCTATTTAAGGAAAATGAAAACACTTACTCTAGTTTCTCCAGTTTACAGTGTGAATCCTCCAGTACAGCAGAGAGCAGCTTCACTCCTGAGTCTCCTGGTTTATTAYAGYTCAGATTCAGTTCTCTCAGGTGTGAGGGGTTTGATCTCAGAGCTGAAGCCAGAGCAGCACAGCCTTCCTCTCCAATACTGCAGTCATACAGCCTGCAGAGAGTGAAGAACATGAAAGATTTCTGAAATTTCTGTGTAAATTCTAGGATGAGCATGTTTGTGAGAGCTGAAAAATGACCAACCTCTTATTGTGTTTCTTTACTCTCATATACTGATTGATGTATCACACATACTGTATATAACACATTACAAGAATGCCAACTGAACAACTACAAAACTATATGATGATACACAATGAAGAACATAATTTTATACTTTAATCTATCTTTATTTTAATCTGTCTTTTAGGATTTTAAAAGATAGGCAAGAAATTACAGTCTGCCTCAAAGCAGATTCCAGTCTAAGATAGATGTTAAAACAAGCTCATCCTCTATAAAAAGCCAATTAAAACAAATCCCAAGAAAGAGAAAAAAAACACTAAAATCTAAGTCATGTGCTGTGTGCCGTGTACCATGTGCTGTCCTGTCAGGAGTATTGTCACAAGTCCCAAATAAATAAATACCACAAGCCATGTGCTCAACAAAGAAAACACAACAAAGAGCATAGGAGCCAGAATTCCAATCGCAGGGCAAACAATCCCCAACTGAAAGTGATGAAATCCAGACCCTGTGCAATGCAACATAAAGCACACAAGACACAAAGAGAAGATCAAAAGCCATGTGCTCCCACCAGATCAGGGGGCAAGACACAGAGCATGAGTCTAAATCTTGTCAACAAAAACCCATCACGAAAACAGAGTCAGAGCATGATCCACACATCATGCTCTGACATAAACACAAGGGTGTCACAACAATGTTACAGAAAGACCAGGAAAGCACCTACAAGGATGACAGGACTGTGATATAAAGACATCTACATCTTCAACTCAAGAATGAGCATTGTCTACAATGTACAAAAGTACAAAATGCAATTTATGCAGTACAATTCAAACATTTTACTACAAATATTTGCTCTTAAACCATTTGCTTTTAATTGCTCTTAAACTTTTTCTGTCTGTGTAGAGATGTTGGGAACATCTCTGTCAAACTGAATCATTCTTAACTCCAAAGTCAAAAGCAGGTCATTGTACATTTCTAGAGTCATGTCACATACTTCAGAAACATCATGTGTCAGTACTCTGATACAACACCACAGCTGTAGTACATATCAATCACCAGTGAGAGATGTGCTCAGTTCTGATTCACCGTCTAGCCCACAAGCTTCTGGTTTGGAGCAAGACAACACTTTCTGTCTTTACACGAGACTCATGTCTCAGATATTCTGAACACAGGTGTGGATCTCCTGTCAAGGGGAAACTCACTCTGCAGTAAGTATGGCTGCACATATATCAAAATGATATAAACATCACACGTGTGAATATTGCAATATTAATATTGCAGAGTTATACTTTAGTAATACTACTACCAGTAATACTACTTATTTGCAGTAATACTTCAAAAAGTTATGTGTAGTCAAAGTTTAAGGTTAGCAATTTAATAATAATCTGACAACTCACAGCAGTTTCTCCAGTTTACAGTGTAAATCCTCCAGTACAGCAGACAGCAGCTTCACTCCTGAGTCTCCTGGTTTATTATTGCTCAAATTCAGTTCTTTCAGGTGTGAGGGGTTTGATCTCAGAGCTGAAGCCAGAGCAGCACAGCCTTCCTCTGTAATACTGCAGTTATACAGCCTGCAGAGAGTGAAGAACATGAATTATCTCTGAGATTTCTGTGTAAACTTTAGGATAAGTGTGTTTATGAGACCTGAGAAAAATGTTTAACCTCCTATTGTGTTTTATGACTTTTCTCTCACACACTGCTTGATGTTATATGCAAAATCACAAATACTGTATATGACACATTACAAGAATGCCAACTGAACAACTACAAAACTGTATGATACACAATGATGAACATCATTGTAAGCTTTGATCTATTTTTATGGTAATCTCTCTTTTAGGATTTTAAAAGACTAGATAAGAAATTACAGTCTGTCTCAAAGCAGATTCCAGTCTAAGATAGATGTTAAAACAAGATGTTCATCTCCTAAAAGGCCTAATTATCACATGAACAATTAATGTCAGTCTCAGCCATATGTGTTTAATAATATAATATGATGATTGATATTCAATCAATTTTATATGAAATTTAGGCTAGTGGTTCCAAATTATTCGTTGTTGGTAATTTAGGATTTGATTATTTGTAAATTCTTAAACTCTTAGTTATTCTTTCATAAGGGACCCAATGCCGCACAGAGTCTCGCGATGGCTGGAATACGCGGAACTCACTGTCACAAAATTGTCAGTCTGAATAGCCCGAGGTTGCCAGGTAAACTAATATCATTGAAGCTGTCCCTCATGCTTGCTCAGATAAGTTAACTTAGTGATGATCATGCAACTTGCTAAGTCAGGTGACAGACAGAAATATAAGAACCAGAGAAGTTTTATTGTTTTATGATACATTCCTGCAAATGAACCCAGTGCTGATCTCTAGACCAACTGCCTTACAACAGTTGTTTTGGAATTGAATCTTAAACTTCTTCCATCTGTCTATAAGTGTTGGGCACTGCTCTGTTACACTGTATTGTTACTAATACCATTGATTGATTTCAGTGTTTTTAAGTTAAAGATATTGTGCATTTCTAGAGTCATGTGACATACGTCAGGAGTATCATGTGTCAGTACTCTGATATAACACCACAGCTGTAGTACATATAATCACCAGTGAGAGATGTGCTCAGTCCAGATTCACTGACTAGCCTAGTCCACAAGCTTCTGGATTGAAATATCACACACATATCACACACAAAAAAAACCTTCAGGTCACCAGAACATTGCTGAATACATAATCCTGAATTGGCCATACAATTGATGACTTTTTGTCTTATCTGTGTGTATAAGGTGGCTAGGCAAAAGCCTCAGAGAAGCATTCTGTAACCAGAACTTCCCACACCATTGCTGTGTGTCTCTATTGCCAGGTATGATACAGACTCTGTGATACAAAATACTTATGTATTCTGTTGATCATTTATTGTTTCTTAAATCTTCAGAAGTTGTTAAGTATGTCAGTATAAGGTCATATTGAGGACTTGTAGTTAAAAGGACCTAGGAGCACATCAACCAAGATCTCCACAATTCTGTCTATCACCTGACTTAGCAAGTTGCATGATTGTGACTAAGATAACTGTTATTAGATCTGAGGGGCAGCCAGGTTTAATAATATTAGTTTATCTGGCAACCTCTGACCTCTAAGATCAGACTGACCGTTTAGGAAGATGTTAAGAATTTACAAATAATCAAACCCTAAATTATGATCAACAGATCATTTGGAACCACTAACCTAAATTTCATATAAAACTGGAGTCAGATTGATGGTCAATGGATGTTCCTTACTAGTGAAAGTTTTAGGTTGATGCAGAGAGACATGCAAATATTAGTTGGACTAATATTTGGCATGCAAATATTAGTTGGAATATGTGTTTTCTTCCCTACAAAGAATGTAAAAATTTTGGTTATATATTTATCAGTTTTTAAATATATTTTAATATACTTTAAATTGATTTTACAAACTTAACGCATTATTGTATCGAATGTCACATTATTTAGGATGTTATCACATATCGTAATTTTCTTCAATATTGTGCAACCCTAACAGTAAGTTCTGTCTCCACTCTCAAACAGTGACAATGTGGCAGAGATTTGGTCAGACAACTGCAGCTGTGTCCTGTTTTCTTCTCAGTGATGGACAAGAACATCACCCCCACCAATGACTCAATGTTCTGCTCTGTGTATTTCACTCACTTCACCTGACCACCCACACACACTCTAGTTACTCATGTCTAAATGTTTCCCTGTATTCACCTGTGAGTTGTTAGAACTCTCAATCATGCAACATTCACAATAACTTTAAATATCATCTGATAAACACAAAATGACACAAGAAACAACAAAACTAAATGATGATCTTAGCAGCTTTGAATCTATTTCACTTTCATTCTCTCTCTTGAACACACAGTGCCGAATTAACACACAGTTTTTTCACAAATGTTACATTCAGATTGGTTGCTGAATCGCAAGTGTGTATCTGTATTCTCATATTCTGTTCCTCATTGACTTCTCATGGCTGATGTAATGAGCTAAAGTTTTCAGAATAAGAAACATTTTTCCTCTTTACATATATCAGTGCATTATAACACATAAACTATTAAGTAATAATATTATAACTCACTGTAGTTTCTCCAGTTTACAGTGTGAATCCTCTAGTACAGCAGAGAGCAGCTTCACTCCTGAGTCTCCTGGTTTATTATAGTTCAGATTCAGTTCTCTCAGGTGTGAGGGGTTTGATTTCAGAGCTGAGGCCAGAGCAGCACAGCCTTTCTCTCCAAGACTGCAGCCCCACAACCTGCAAAGAGATTTCTGTTGTATGGAGGAACAAGAATGCTCAGACATGATGTTCTGAATCAAAAGCATGATTTGATTAATGCAGAAGAAAGTTG
This sequence comes from Botia kubotai, assembly GCA_036877585.1. Lineage (NCBI taxonomy): Eukaryota > Metazoa > Chordata > Actinopteri > Cypriniformes > Botiidae > Botia > Botia kubotai. Next base: position 11,505 of record JAZGTI010016744.1, read on the forward strand.
CACATGTTTGGAACAGCATAAGGGTGAGTAGATGACAGAATGTTCATTTTAGGTGAACTTTGCTTTATAAGAGCCTTATCAATCTCTTAATTTAAATTGATTTAGCAATTCATGTAGCCTAAATTAAAAACTTTAATTCTTTTAAAAATATTTTGTAATTTGATCTTAAACTTCACCTCTCTGTCTAGAAGTGTTGGGAACTTCTGTCACACTATATCATTATCAATACAATTGTCAAAATCAGGTCATGTAGTACATATAATCACCAGTGAGAGATGTGCTCAGTCCAGATTCACTGACTAGCCCACAAGCTTCTGGTCTGAAGCAGAAAACACTTCCTGTCTTTACATGAGACTCATGTATCAGGTATTCTGAACACAGATGTGGATCTCATGTCAAGGGTGAATTCACTCTACAGTAAGTGTTGTCTTCACTCTCAAACAGTGATGACCCTGTGTAAGAGATTCAGCCAGACAACTGCAGCTGTGTCTTATGTTCTTCTCAGTGAGGGTGAAGGATGTCACCCTCTGTGTAGATGCATGTGTCACTCTAGTTACTCATGTCTAAATACTGTTTCCCTGCATTCACCTGTCAGCTGGTAGAACTTAGATTAATTAAAATTATGTATTGTAGTTGAATGTCTTCTGTTTATCTTTATTGCAATCTTTCTCTCTCACTGTGAACACACACAGTGCAAAATGTGTTTTGTGTTTTTCTCACTAATGTAACATTCAGATTGCTTGCTGTATCTTAATTGTGCATCATGTATTCTTATATTCTGTTTCTTATTGACTGGCAAAGGCTGTTGTAATGAGTTAACATTTCCAATCAGAATAATGAAACTATCTTTTACAGATAACAATGTTTTTAATTATCTAATATAAACTATTCAATAATAATATTATAACTCACTGTAGTTTCTGCAGTTTACAGTGTGAATCCTCCAGTACAGCAGAGAGCAGCTTCACTCCTGAGTCTCCTGGTTTATTATAGTTTAGATTCAGTTCTCTCAGGTGTGAGGGGTTTGATCTCAGAGCTGAAGCCAGAGCAGCACAGCCTTCCTCTCCAATACTGCAGTTATACAGCCTGCA
>JAZGTI010016745.1:0-12595 GCA_036877585.1 Botia kubotai
ATAAATGATAAGACCAGGATGTGCATAAATGTAAACAGGATCAAGAAGTCACTCTGGTTTCTCTCTGTCTCAGTGAGAACAGCACAGAATGAGTAGGCGTTCGGTCACTTGTTGTTTGTTGATATTAGAGGATTTTGCAGCTTTTATTGTGCCATCGAGACAAGATTGAGTCTCTAATGAAAGAGATGACTCAATTCTTGAGATTTGAAGCGCCTCGAGACACTTCATCTCAGTTAGCAGTTTCCTGCAGGTGCAGCTGTTGGACAAACACAAGCAGAAGTGGGCGTGTCTTTCTCTGTCATTTATTTACTGTGATAAATAATGTTGCAATGTAGTGGATAAATGATTACATACTGAAGTTAAAGCTTCTATATCTGTTTGGAACGATGACATACAACGCACACATCAAATGCATGTATTTGATCAGATGCATACACAGCCAACAACTCTAGGTTGTAAGAACGTTTCCCTAATGTTTTATTTAATTAACAGAAATGTCAAAAATGTTATTTTGAAAGTTCTAGGAACATTCAAAATGTCCAGTTTATAGCATCGTATCAACATTTTTGCTTGGTTATCAGAACATATTCAAACATTGTTTAATTCTGTAACGTTTTCATAAAATGTTCCACTAACAATTTACGAATACCGCTCTTGATAAATATATGTTAAAAAATCCTACTTGTGTTACTGTTTTTCATAATTTTAAGAGAACGTTTGGAGAATGTAGCCAGCGTTCTGAGAATGTTCCCTGTAGCTGGGTACGGCTTTGCCTTTCTGTGGCCCAGATTCATTTTCGGCTGTTGGTGCTGTGGGGTTTTTGCTGATGTTTGTCTGGACAGATGGGAGGAACAAACAGAGATATGTTCAATAATGCATTTTACAGCGAACTATTAAAGTCTCGCACTGTTTATACATGCAAACAATTGAGTGGCTGTCCTCAGGCCAGTTCATTACCCAGCCCTTCTGTCAGCTCTCACCACAGAAGAGAGAGAGAGGGTTGTGTTTTTCTCCATGTGCTCCTTTTTCAATGTGATCTTTCAAAGTGATCGTTCAAAGTGCTGAAATGCGATAAATGCGAACGTGTCTTTGAGGGTTCAGGGCTTGCATGGTGTCATGCGGTCCGCAGCTCATCCTGTTGTGTTTGATTAGAAAATAAGCAGACTTACACATGTAACGGCAGAATGCGGAAGCCCCTGTAATTCTTTTATGCAAACGTTTTTAAGTAAGTGTTTAAAAGCATCATTAGTGTGAATTAAGGGGAGTTTGAGGTACGAGGACGAGCCGCTTCTGGTGGATTCTATAGTGTGAGATTGCATGAAAAGAGCTTTTTATAAGTTATCTGGTGTGTGTACAGGATACTGGGGTTTGATTGTTTTAATGAAGCAGCTGGCGCATTGTGTGTCCTTAATTCCTCTATTGTTTTTGGAATATGTCAGAGTTCTTTATTCTTTTATCAGGTGGGCTGCAGGAGGAAACACACAATAGCTTTCATTGCGCCTGCATTGGCCGCAACACAAAGGTCTTTATGCAGCAGACAGCTCGCAGGCTAAACCCCGAACCGCAGCGACTGCACCGCAGGGTTCCGTGACTCCTCTGTTTGCCACAGACAGGAACACCTTCTCACTGAGGTGTGGAAGTTCTTGGAGTTTGACTTTTTGACCTTGTGGCCATCTTGTGTTGAGGGATAAAAGAGTTTAAAAATGTTTCTTAAGCAGCGTAAAGGTTTGTAAACTACGTTGAGAACCTTGTCTGATGGCACGCGATTGCAAAGTATGTTACAAGTGTATCAAAACCCACTCAGCCTTGTACAGTATGTCTGCTATGTACAGTAAAATAACCGCTAGCACCTGCACGCGTGCGTGCCACTCACAGACTGTCTTGTGCGTAATACACACAAAAAAGACATGAAACAGAGGGACAGGGTTCAAAGGTCATGTTTATAAGGTACCAGTCTGCTATATGTAATATTTTAGAGCGACAGCTAGTCATTAGATTCGTGTTAAATGTTTAAATGATATTTAAGGTGTTGGAAGTGTCTTGCTTTGTTTGCATCGAGTTTTGCATTTAGTTTTGAAGTGGTTGATATTTGTTTACTTTTGGATGAACAGAAAGTCAGACTACAGACGGCCTACACACACATTTCTACATGAAGGTTTCTCCAGTGTCAGAATTCACAGCAACAGCTTTAATTTAATGAGCTAACGAACACTTATGGTCCAGTTAATTATTGTTCCCTTTGACCAATGAAATTCTATGTTTGTGATTTGTTTTCATCATTTTATGTTATAGATATAAAGGGGGAAAATAATGAGATGAAATATTTTTAGAGACTCACGGATATAAACCAAAAACATGTTGGTAATGCTTTACAATAAGGTTCAGTTTCTCTGTCTGTCTTACAGTTCTTTTCGTGTACCCTACATACTTCAGAGTTCTGGCTCTGTTTCTTATGTAAGTAACGAGCTCTTTGTGAAAGTTGCAGCCGTGCAGCGAGCACGCAGATGTGACCTGCGCCCTCCTGCTGTTGCAGGTGACAGTGTTGATCTGCGCTGATGGCCGCGGGAGTTTTGTTATTTTAATGAGAAGATAAGGAGAGAGAGAGGCTCTCCAGGCAGTGTGAGGTGTGACAGGATCCTGCAGATAAAGAGAGCGTCTCCTCACTGCAGATTCACACTTTCAGGCAGCAGTGGGGCGTTTGTAACACACATGGAAGCCCTCGACACCTGTATTATACTCTTACTGATTTGATCATACTGCAGCGATCATTTTGGCCACCCTAGAACGTTCAAAATAACATTTTTAAAATTTCTGTTACTGAAAAGCTCTTACAATCTAAAATTGTTAGCTGGGTTGTTGTTGCTACAGGAACACAACGCTTTACACTGTAGTTCATTGGCCTGTTACAGGTTTCTGTACAAATATAATAACAAGCAGCTACACTGGGCTGTGGTTTATAGCCGGCAGTATTTTCTTCTTGTCACATGGATAGAACAAGTACAACTGAAGTCACATGATCCATGACAAGTTGGTAGAACTAATAATTCTAAACACTCATTTACATAAATTCACAAATAACGTTCTCGTATGGTTTCTCTCCCAACCTCTCTCCAACACTCCTCTGTTCCTGCAAAACAACTGCAGATCTTCTGTTCCAGTCTGAGTCTCTGTCAGTGTGTTTACACATCTCTGAGAACTTACACAGAGCTTGAATTAATTGTCCAGCTTCTCTTCTGAGACATTGTCCTAATTCTGCCGTTTAGCATCAGTATATCTTAGTTTGTTGTTCTCGAGAAGCAGTTTTTTTCGGAAACAGTCATATTAAAAACTTTAATCTCTTAAATGGGAAATGAGTGCGTCTGAAATCCTGCCGTGTGCTGGAGATAAATGCTATCAGAGCTTAAAGCTCCTCTCTCTCTCTCTCTCTCTCTCTCTCTGCCTTTCTCTTCCTCTGTTGTTTTCTAAACAGCTAAATGAGGGTGTTGAAAATTCCCAAGAGGAGTGTTAGATCTGAACTTCAGCTTTTGGATGTACAGCAGAACTTTACACATATAAATAAATTCTTAAATAAATCTAAACTTCTTCAATAAATCAACTTCTTACTGTATATTGATATGATGTATATATTGTACATAAGCAATAAACGTTTTTAACATTAGTGCCCTATAGTTTTTGTAATTAATTTAATAAATGAAGTGCCTTACGTTGTATGTACATACGAAGCATATATATTTATCTACTCTAGATGAAAAGTAGCTAAACAGAGAAATCATGATGTTTTGTGTGTTGTCTCTCATGCAGGTGGTCAGCTGTGGTGCACCACCACCAAGAACCTGATGGAAGGTGAGGAGCTTCTGGCTTTCGCTGTGGACTTTGACTCTCGGTTGCAGGCGGTCAGTCACATGTCTGTGGGTGAGGGCATGTACCCAGCACGTCTTCTGGACACCATCCAGCTCCTGCCCCAGCAAGCAGCCATGGCCTCTATATTACCCACAGCAATAGTCAACAGTAAGAGCCATTTCTGTTCTGACACAGACACAGACTTTAGTGAAACATCTCACCAGTTATATGTCGTACAGTATGACAAGCAACAATGATAAAGACCAGGAAAACTTTACGTGGTGTGCACTAATAGTTGTCTCTGCTTATTAAATAGAGATAGGAAAATGTACTGGAGACATACACACTTGACCCTGGCGGTTGGTCTTTGTATTTCTTTGACTTTTTGTTTCTGTCTGTCAGAGGACATCTTCCCCTGTAAGGCATGTGGGATATGGTACAGGAGTGAGAGGAACCTTCAGGCTCATCTGATGTATTACTGCAGTGGGCGACAGAGGGAACCAGAAAACACCCCTGAAGAGACTGACGCCAGTTCTCACCAAACGGCCAGTATCTGCCCTTTCCCACAATGCAACAGGAGCTTCAGCAGTTCTCGCGCTCTGGAGATGCACGTGAGCTCACACAGCGGTGAGTATATGCTGGTAACATAAATACAACTTGAACTTGATGATTTAAGTCAAACGTAACCAGTTACCAAATGTAACTAGTTGTCAGACAAACCAGGTCACAGTTTGTGTATTGTTAAATGTAGGGCAGAGGCTAGCAATAGCAAACTAGCGTTGCAAGCATAAGATGCCATTCTCCCTTAAAGCTCTCCAAAGCCCACACCTCCTCCAACACATGAATGCATACATAGTTTTATAGGCAAGAAGAATAATCCTATTATTTACATTCAAAAAGTTTATGGTCCTGCACATTCCACAGAAGATATATATAAATAGATATAGACATATATATAAAGATATATATAGAGAGAGAAAGAGAGATGTGTATAGATATATATAGATATATTTAGACCACTTTAGTTAGTGATTACTATCAGGAAGTGAAGACACTTTTAACTAGCGTAAAAAAAATACTCTGGAAACAAAAATCACCTGCCCCGCCTTTACTGTGTTAATAGAAACAGTTGGAGAAATGGCGAGCTCAACAAAATGTGATTGTTGCTTTGATTGTAGTTGCATCAAAAAACAAGATTAAAAGCTGCCTTTCATCCTTCTCACAGGTGTCAAAATGGAGGAGTCTCTTCCGCCTGGCACCAGCTTAAAATGCACAATCTGTAACTTTACAGCGGATTCACTCCTTACATTCCAGCATCACATCTTCACACACCTGTCACAGGCGGCTTTCAGATGCAATCACTGCCACATCAGCTTCCAGAACCACCGAGAACTCCTGCAACATCAAGACTTACATGGCCACTCTGGAAAAATTCACAGGGAGAGCGACAGTGAGAACTCCCCCAGAGGAGGGGAGGATGGCCTGCAGACACCGCGAGCAGAACTTTCATCCAGGAAGGACGTGGTCATGCAGAGTCCCAAGACCACACCTAACAAGGCCAGCAGTCCTGATGGAGAGCTTGAAAGACCAGAAAAAAAACCTGCCCATGGACTGCAGAAGGGAGAAGGTCATCCAGGCAGTAAGGCTAGCTTCTCTTATACCAGAATCAAGTCAGAACCCTCAAGTCCAAGATTAGCCTCCTCTCCTGTTCAGCACAACATGGGCCCGACCTTTCCCATGGGTCCATTCTTATCCCAATTTGCATTTTCCCAGGACATTTCTGTGGTACCACAAGCGTCTGAGATTTTAGCAAAAATGTCAGAGCTGGTTCATCGCAGGCTACGCCACGGAGGGAACAACTACCCACCTGTCATCTACAGTCCTCTTATGCCCAAAGGGGCAACCTGCTTTGAATGCAACATCACCTTCAATAATCTGGATAACTACTTAGTTCACAAGAAGCACTACTGTAACAGCCGCTGGCAGCACATGGCAAAGTCCCCAGATTTCTCAAGCATCCCAGACAAGGTTTCTGACACCATAAGTCCAAACAGTGGCCACAGTTCTGTCGGTATGCTGCCAGGATGCCTCCCAACAGATACTGACAGTCATCTTGTGACAGCAGCATGCTTGAATTCTTCTGTTTTGGATATTATGAATGCTGGTGGGAAAGTGCCTGATAAAGACCTCACTGGGCAGGTCAAAAAGGTTACAACACCAACAGGTGTTGAGGAAAGACTGGGAGGGAAACAGCCGGAGGTGAAGAGTCCCAGCACATCTTTGGTGGAAGGTGAAAATGACCCAAACAAGACCACCTGTGAAGCGTGCAACATCACCTTCAGCCGCCATGAGACTTACATGGTTCACAAGCAGTACTACTGTGCCACTCGACATGACCCTCCCACTAAACGTATGTCCGCTAAGGTGCCTGCCATGCAGCGGACCATGAGAACACGCAAGCGAAGAAAGATGTACGAGATGTGTCTTCCTGACCAAGAACAAAGGCAACCCATGGGGCCACAGCCAGGATTCTTAGGTATGCCCACCTTAGGAAATCCTTGTACCTCCCAGGAGACTGTAGAAAATCTGGCTGAGCGCTTTCATCCACGGTGTGACATCTTTCCAGGCCTTGTCCCAAAACACATAGATCCTTCAATTACGATCTCCAAACCCATCCTCACCCCCAAAAGTAACACTATTGCAGACCCACAGGAACTAGATGCACCAATTGATCTCAGTAAAAAGTGTTCACCTGTTCCTGACAAGTCAGGCAACTCCCCCAAAAGACTGTTGGACTATCATGAATGCACGGTGTGTAAGATAAGTTTTAACAAAGTGGAGAATTACCTGGCCCACAAACAGAACTTCTGCCCTGTTACAGTTGCTCCACACGGTGAGATTGGCAGTCTGGAGCAGCAGATGTTCCCAGGCATGAAAACCGAAGGCAATAATAATGATGACATCTATGATAAGAGTTCTATAAAATGCGAAAAAAATGGTGGAAATAAGATGATAGTGCAGAATGGAGGCATGTTTCCACCACACCTCGGGCCAGCAGCACCAGAGCTGAAAGCTTTTGGTGACCCACAGATCATGTCATCAAAAGATGACAAGAACATGTTTTTGCCCCATTGCCTCTATCCTGGAGCAATAAAGAAGGTGAAAGGTACTGAACAAATATCCCCATATTTTGGGATAAAGACCAGCGACTATATGGCAGGGAGTCTTGTTATGCAGGGTGAGGTGACCGAACAGGAGCAAAGTAGCAACGGAGCAGGTGAGACGGGCACAGAAGAACCCGCAGCCAATGGCTGCACCCATCCCACCAAGGAGCCATTGCCACTGGTGCCCAAAAACCGGGGCATGGTCATCGTCAACGGGGGACATAAAGAGGAGCATCAGACACCAGCAACACCCCAGCAGGAGAACCAATCTCACAACACCTCCTCACCCGAGGAGCAAACGTCCCCCGACTCTAATGAGAATGTATCACCTACTTCTAAATCACCCATTGAGGAATCTGCACCTGTCGCCAAAGGCATAAACGGGTCGGTGCAGCCCGCAGGCAGCGGGAAGTACTGCCGCCTGTGTGACATCCAGTTCAATAACTTGTCAAACTTTATCACTCACAAGAAGTTTTACTGCTCGTCACACGCCGCTGAACATGTGAAATGAAATGACGCTCCTCTCGCCCTGATCCTTCTCGCTCTCTTTTTTTTGGGTACAAGGTGGTGTGTGAAATAGTGCATCATGCAGTTTTATATGCTGCTCGTGGACAATCAAGAGAAGCTTCTTTTTTCGTTATTTGAAGACTTTAAATGCAAAACGATGAAAAAAATTTAAGTGTAATATTGGTGCCACTTTCACCTTTTATTTATTTTACAATCAGTATTAATTAGAAGTAGTGGTCTTAAGTTAAAATTCAAAGAAAGTTTATATCAGAGTCGTTTGTAATGTTAATGTATAGTCATTCTTGTGTAGCGGACATATTGTTTACAATGTATGTTAGGTTCGAGGAGACTATAGGCACAGAATACAGAGCTGAAATGCGGTTTAGACCCAACAATAGCTACTGGAGCACTTGTGTATTCTTATTTGCTGGTACAGTTTTTGTACATGCCAAAATATCAAAGTTTGATTCTTATGACTTCAGCCTTAAAACAGTTTGGAGGAAAAACCAGGCACAATTCTGCAGCTCATATTTTGGCATGTACACATGGCTTTTGCATATATATGTTGCTGTTTGTCTCTGTGTCTTTTCTTCGACTCAGAAGTGGATGTTTCATTGAGGATGGCAGCGATGCTGTATAGTACTCGTATTTCTGTTTGCTGATACACCTTGTTCTCCCTTTTTAAATTTGCTCTCGGCGCAATACTTTGTATAAAAAAACATTTGGGAAAAAAGGTGGGCGGGAACATGGAAAACAGTATTATCGAGGGGGAAGACGACAGATATTTCTTACTCATGATAAAAGATGAAATTGTACAGGAGGCAGGTTTATTGGCGGCGGTTATTGAAGGGGTGGGCTGAAAGGGAATACTGTAAAAATGATCATTCCAATGTCCTTATGTAAGAAAAATATTTCTTAAAAATGTTGTTGCTATGCATGTATATGGATGGAATAAAATTCCAGATCTGTTGGAAATTTTTATTTTGATGTGGTGTCAATTAAAATTCAATCCTCAGGATAAACCGTCCACTCTATTGTCTTTTTTTAATAAAAACGTCCAGGTAACGTACGTTTCGAAAGCAAAACGAGACATTACAGACATCCTTACGAGACATACTTTGCATAAAGAAAACAAGATCTATTGAGGACCAATAAGATTCATGTAATGCAGTGTGAGTGAACTATGACCTTGACGAATTTGACCTTGAAGATTCTCTTCAACACATTGAAGCATCTTGCGTTTACAATATAACAGCAATCTTTTTATTCAGACATTAAAAAAAACAGACAACCGAGGCAGATAAATTACTTACAGATGTAAAAATGTTTCCGAAACAAACTACAATAATAGTTGGTTCCAGAGGGCAACATTAAACATTATCCTGTATTTTGGCTTCTTGCATCTATGAGAACGTAACGTCTGTAGAAAACATTGAATGAAACAGTCCTGTTGTTGTCAGAGACGTTTTGAAGCGTCTCACTGCCTCTTTTGGTTGTACTGCTTTTGTGACACGAGCTTGTGTAAATGTTGGATAACTGAGGCTGGGTTTTTATAGATCATGTGACGATCCGCTCCAGGAACCTGAATGAGATTGGCTCGGGGGTACGAGCGCTGCAGAAACAACCGCTGGAGCTCAGCAACCACCTGCCATTGTGAGAAGACAGTGAGATGTTCAGCAGGAGTTCCACCTCTGACTGAGAAAGTTCAGAGGTCAGGGCAGAATGTGAGAAGGTGTAAGATGCTCACCTGGTTGAGATCTGAAGGAAGCTGCTCATCAAACGACTCTCCAGTGATCACATGCACAGATGTCTTGCTAGAGAGAGGCTTGTATCTTGAGATCTCCCTGAAAGGTCATACAAGGTCAGTACAGTCAGACAAATAATGCCGTCTACGCTACTACGCTATCTTTTCATAAGGATATTTTTTTTACTGAAACAATGCAAAATATCAATCACATCCGTACATTTTTGTTTTTAATGCTTCAAATTTCACGGTTTTACCTGACTTGAGCTGCACTCTCGTTGAGAAAGAAATACTCGTCCACGGCAGCACTCTGGTGTGCGGGGTTACTTAGAAGATATTTCTGACAGGAAAAAGATGAAGAGGATTTTCTGGTTCAGGTTTGCGAGACGTAAGTCAGCCAAAATAAACATTTATGGTAACTTTCAGGAAACTACAGTGAGACTGTAGTTTGCAGTGTGAATATGATTTGTATACACACTGTATGTAACAAAAAAAACACTTAATAGTGTGCACACACACGAGTCAAGAGCAGGGGCAAACTGACGCTCTCGTTGAAAACAATCCCTCATGCTGAGAGACAGAGGCGTCAAATTAAATGTCAACAGGCATTTCAAGGACCACAATTCTTCTCTCTTATAGACTCATGTAACCACTAATTGTTATTTGATTGCTCGCTTTCTTGCGTCGAGGACGTGTGTGTGTGTGTGTGCGTAAACAATGACAACATTAGCACTTTCATTTCTCTTTATGTGTTTTGTAGTCGATACATTTGTAGTTTAACATGTTTTCATTGGCAATGCAAACCTGCCTCAGCTGGTTTAAGCTGATTTATCCGATCATCCCCGTCTGACTAGTTAACTAGTGGCCCTCAAAAACCATCAAAACTGACCTGCCTGCCCATGCTAGAATACTAGCTAACCACCTCAGTATGATTTAACCTTTGTTTTATTCCAGCAGGGTTCATACAACAGCGTAAGCAAAAAATAAATGTCTCTAGCCAACAGATATTTTAAAGCTTGTTTATTTTGTTTTGTTTCCTCCAAATCTAGCGTTACAAAGAAACATATTGCTTTCGTTTTATGCGTCTAATCTTGCGCAGACAAATGAGGCAAACAGGGTGTCTGTTTTTATGCAGATAGCGGGAAGGATGGGCATGTGCGAAATGAAGAAAGGAAATTCACCTGTACTCATCATCACTGCCTCACTCTCGTGCATTAATTATTTCCATCTCTCTGTAAAAGCAGAACATTCCTCCTAAATCACCTCCGCCATTCCTCAGCTCAGCCTTCCATTCATGTCGTAAATGGGAATCTGTCGCTTTCTGAGGGGAAAGGCGCCATTCAAAAATTCTAATAAATGTTTTGCATATTCGTGGCCGCATGTTAACTTGCATGAAATTGGGTGGAACTGGAGCGAGGCGAGCGGCCGCACACCTCGACTGTTTCGCGTGGTGACCTGAGGAACCCTGTCTGAAGACTGCAGCCTCTCACTGCCATCCAGGAAAGTTCTTAGACGGCTTAGACAAACGACCATTAAACTGTGTCTCTTGTTTTGCAGAACTCTGCGTGGCCTGTTCATAGAAACGCCTGCGATTAATGCAACAGCACCACCAAGTGGTCATGATGTAGAAGACTGGAAGCAGTGACAGCATAACAGTTAACTAGTGGCGTAACTAGTCCGAGATTTCTTTCAAAGAAAGAATTAGAAATCACAAATTTAAAGAATGAAATGGTTAACCTGCTAACAGAGAAGTTTTTTGACTATGTGGGGAAAGTGGTGGTTTAATATCAGAGCTGGTGACCCAAGGATTCTGGTTTCAGCCCGGCAGAATTACATTCCATTTATTTAATTGATGCATTTGGCAGATGCATTTATCCAAAGTGACTTACAGTGCATTCAGCTACACATCTGCTATACATTGATCAGTATCAGCGTATTTCATGGTAATCAAACCCACAATCTTTGAGCTGCTGTTTAATACATGCACCTTTAACGAGTCGTATCGCCTGTACATTACAGCAACAAAATCTGCCCAGCTAACAATTTTAGAATGTGAGAATTTTCCCCTAACATTTCCATAATGTAACAAAAGTGTTAAAATGCTGTTTTGTTCCCAAAGTTCTTAGAATATTCAAAACGTCCAGTTTTTTATACATTGTTTTAACACTGGTTTGGTTATAAGAACGTTATTCAAACATTTCTAAAATGTTCCACTACTTTAGAATAATGTTTTGACATGTAAAATATACTACTAAAAAATTGCTCTACTAACGTCATGGCAACTTTTTGATCATTTAGAGAACATTAGCCAACATTCTGAGAACGTTTCCTGGTTATATGAAGATCAAAGATTTCGTTCTGCTCTGTAAGAGAGAGCATAACAACTAAAGCAAGACATGAGAGTTACAAACTCTCCAGAGGTTTAATTAGTCTGAAAAAGAGGATTTTCAGTCATGCACTCTTTCCATGTTAAATGTCTGCAAACAGTGTATTATAATGTGTTTCTAGACTAAAAGAGCTGACTTTCAAAGACTCAACACTGACCTGACGCTGTAAAAGCCCCTCCGAGACATTTTCTCCATGAATGACGGGTTTCAACACGCCCAAAATAATGAGCAGACGACTCAGACCTACGGCTGCAGAGAACTGCATCATCTGCAGGGACGGGATCAGGTGAGAGTACCTGTACACATACACAAACAGAAGATTTAAAGGGGTCATGAATTTGTTTCAAATGTTAATGTACACACACTGTGATCTTCAGATCTCTGGACATCGTCCTTTTTAAAAAGACAGAAATGTCCAGAAATGGATTTTGTGACATCACGAAACTAGATCCATGACAGGTGTGAAATTTCTGTGTCACTAGATTGAATTGGAGAACGTTTTAAACACAGGCAGCCCAAAACGATGTTATTAGACCCAATCGGACCACTTGCAAGTCCATTTAGAATCACTTGTGTCTTAAAAGTTACTCTAAAAAAAAGGTCCACTTATGTCTAAAGAGAGTAAGAGAGAAGATATAAAACAGGTTTATAAAAGCCGAACACATTACTGTCAGCTGTAAACCCAGACCAGAACGATTGTTCACATGGAGTCCGAGCAGACGTCTCCTGTGATGAACTGCATTAATTGAGTAGTCATTACCAGCGCATGAGTTCACACTGCACAGCCCAATGCTTCACAATGACAGCTCATTAATGAAGAATGAATATATGACACTGAAACATTGATCAACACTCTGCTGAAGAATACTGAGACACGTCACAGAGATCCGTCATTACCGTCAACACGCGACAGAACTCACTGTCATACTGCTCTCAAATTATACAGCTGCACT
>JAZGTI010016746.1:279-12594 GCA_036877585.1 Botia kubotai
TCTCTTTCACTCTGCCCGGTTGGTGGAATGAACTCCATATCTCCATCAGAATGGCTGAGTCATTAGCCATTTTTAAGAAACAACTAAAAACTAATCTTTTAAATCTTTTAACTAAAAAATTTCTTATACTGTGTTGGAAAACCTGAACCCTGTGTATAGAGATGAGATGCTTGCGGCCTCGGACGGGTAAGCCCGGCGAGCAGTCGGTCTGTTTCAAATTAGATGAAGACGACGGATCCTACAAGTTTGTTTCTGCATTCTTTACTCAGGTCTTAACGGTCTTATACGAATACGTGGAAAATCTGAAATGGAATTTAAAAGTGGTGTAAAAACAAAATTAGGAAATAAGGAGGGCTGGCTCGCGGAATGAACGAAAAGCGAAATAAAGGGGAACAAAACGCTCAACCAGGAGGGTTCTCGCAGCATCGGACGGGAGCTTAATGCTCACAGCATTGGACGGGTAAACCCCGCCGGCAGTTGAATGAAAGTGTTGTCGCGGACACGCTTAAATTTTGAGAAAAGTGAAATTTTGAAATGGGTTTCTTTGTTTGATGGGAGGGCACTCACAGCATCCGACGGGAGCTATGATGGAGATGCTCACTGCATTGGACAGGTAGGCCTGCAATCCATTATTGAGGTAGATACCAGCCAAGACGGGATAAGCATAAAGCAAAGCTCAACCGGAAGGGCTTGCAAGCGGTCGGGTAGTTGGACTTAAACAAAAGCGATATTACTAGCAATAAATTGATACTGCAAATCATGAAATACTTGATTTATCACTCCAGAGCCGATGGTATTAAAGGAATATGCAGAAAATCTGAAACGAATTTGAAAAACGTGGAGAAAACGAAATAAAGAACATGACGGCTAGAAAGCGGAGCAAGGGCAAAACGCAGCATTCAACGGGAACTTGAGCTGAGATGCTCATGGCCCCGGACGGGGCTGGCTCGCAGAACGAATAAAAAAATGAAATAAAGTGGAACAAAACGCTCAACCAGGAGGGTTTTCACAGCATCAGATGGGCGCTTAATGCTCACAGCATCGGATGGGTAAACCCCACCGGCAGTTGAATGAAAGTGTTGTCGCGGACACGCTTAAATTTTGAGAAAAGTGAAATTTTGAAATGAGTTTCTTCGTTTGATGGGAGGGCCCTCGCAGCATCCGACGGGAGCTACGATGGAGATGCTCACTGCATCGGACGGGTAGGCCCGCACCTGCAAACGAAGGGGTGACGCCCACAGCATTCAGACAGGGGGCTCGACCAGAAATTCGGAGTGGCGAAGGTGAGGACCGGGTGGTCCTTCAGAACGGGGTGCCCGCACACAGACGAGAACGTGACCGTCCGACGACGCCTAGCAAGACAGGGTCACTGCTATTCAAGTGGGGAGGGCTTGGCCGGTGCTTAAAGAAAGGAGGACAAAGCTCTGTCTGGGGCCTGCAAGTAAACAAGAAGCTAAGATGTGGGGGGGTTTTTTGACGAACAAAAACAATGTGATTTGTGAAATTAAAATAGAGGGAATAATTTAAATAAATGGGAAAGAGGTTGAAAAAAGGTGGAGGAGCGCAGGTGACGGTTATTATGAAATCAGCATTAGGGCTAGGTGAGCTTTTTGGTCGTGGAAGTGGCTAGATCTAACGCTCTGAACGCTTCGGATGACCAGCGGCCTAAAGCTTAAATTTGATTTTGTGAAAGAACTTTTCGAGCGTCTGTGGTTTCTGCGCCTATATGGAACGAATGGCTAGAAAATTGGTCTGCTGGAATACCGGACTGAGTGAGGACTAATTTTAAGTGTTTTTGGAACCAGAACCTTGTAACGGGGTAATTACAGTCATCGATGAAAAGTGAATCGTTTGGAGACTGGACCTGGGAACGTCTATACTGCAGATAATTTAGGAGAGAGAGATACGGTTGAATGGGAGATGGTAAGTTAAAGATATAAATAAAATGGCCTTTCTTTGCTTGGTCTGTTTTACTTTGTTTAATAAAGAAAGTGATTGTTTCGTTGTCTAAAACCTGTAAGTCGGCAATTGTAGGATGGATAATCGGATTGAAGTGAGAAGTGATGGATAGTTCAGAACACTGGAGAAAACCAAAGAAGGCCAAGATAAACATTGCGTTGAGAGCGCGAGGGGTGTTGACGGAGTGGTAGCCAAGACGGAGAGTGTAAATGCAGCTGGTGAGTATGTTAATAGTAATAGGCTGTCTGGTATCGGGGCGGGAAGGATGGAAAATTAATTTATGGAAAAATTGTAGGCCGCTTAAGTAGCCTTTAATGGAACCGACTTGGATGCTTTTAACGCTGTGAAGGAAAGATACGAAAGAGGTGATAGATAGGAGAGAGAAATCCGGAAATTTTAGGTTTTACACGAGGTGAAATGATTTTAAAAAGTTTTTCCATGCTGAATAATAAGATTGAAGTGTCCTGTGAGAAATAGCCTGAAGGGTGGAGTTAATGAAGAAGACGAGGAGGTGATTTAACGGGTGATTTAGGGGAAAATGAGTTGAGAGTAAGAAGGTACTGGAGTTAGGGATGGAACCGCTTCTGGAGCCAGCTGCCTAAATTTCTGAAAAGATAAACGAGAGAGTCAGCGATTTGATTTTTGAAACCTGCTGAAATCCAGGCGTCTATGAGACATTAAAAGACATTAATGTTGGGGAACGACAACAACCTTTATTAATGCAGAATACCGTTGTTTCATTGTCACAATGCACTAAAATACTTTTAGCTGACCATTCTTTCCCCCAGAGAAAGGCTGCTACGATGATGGGATAGAGCTCAAATAAGGCAGAAGAGGCTGAGAACTGAGGAAAAATCGAGGAGCTGGGGTTGCCATGTAGACGCAAACCAGTGGCCCTGATAAAATCCGCCGAAGCCCACGGAGGGGGCAGAAGAGTTGGATGTCGAGAGGGGGGAGGATAAGAGGTTGTTATAGAAAAAAGTTAACCTGTTTCATTGCTTTAGAAACATAATCCATAAGTTTAGTTCGTTTTTACATTCATAGGATGTATTAATTTAATCTTCCAATGCTTAAACGCGAGGGAAAGCGAGGGAAAGGAGATGCGAAATGAACGGGTGGCCCTGGGGAATTATGCGCATGGCAAAATTTAAATGACCAAGGATGGAGAGGAGTTCGCATTTTGAACATTTGTTAATTGTCAATTTGAAGATTGGTTAACTAGAAGATCAGACGTGACCAGGATAATTCTGTCAATTTTCTTTTTTGGTAAGGAGGCCTGAAATGTAAGGAGTCTAAATTAATGCCTAGGAACTCAATTGTTGAGGCCGGACCTGATGTTTTGTCTTGGGCAAAAGGGATCTTGACTTCTGAGAACACTTTTAGGACTGAGAGGACATGAGCGTCGTGAGGCGAAATTATTAGGAAATCATCGAGCAAATGGAGGAGGTAAGGAATGCTGCAATTGTTGGACAAAATCCAGCATATGGCTTCTGACAGGGTGTCGAATATTTTGGGGCTGCTTTTGCAGCCAAAGGTTAACGCACAGCGAAGTAGAATTTATTGCGCCAACGGATGCCAAACAAATGCCATAACTTTGGACTGATGGGCATTCATTTAAAAGCTGGTGTAATGTCTACTTTAGCCAACCATGCACCGTGGCCGACGTTTTTAATCAATGTTATTGTTTGGTCGATATCGTGATAATGCAGAGAATATTCTTCGAGAGGAATAAGACTGTTAATGCTAGGGAATGAAGAGATATGAGGGGCGAAAAGATCGATTATCAAGCGTTTTTCCCTGAAACTTTTCTAGTAGTCATGCCGATGGGGCTTATATGGAAATGTTCGAAGGGAGGCGTTTTAAAAGGGCCGACTGTAACCCGACTCTGGTTCTTTTTTAATTAGCTCGTCTACTATTTTAGGCTCTGCTAGTGCTGATTGGAGATTATTGCAGGTAAAATTTAGAGTGGGGAGATTCGAGACCGGGATTAAAGTCGTATTTTAGACCAGACAAAAGAAAGTTAGTAAAGTTGGTGTCAGGGTGAAGAGACAATTCAAAAGCCAGGCGAGAAAAATTTAGATTTATGTATTTGGCAGATGCCTTTAACCAAAGCGACTTATGGTACACTCAAGCTATACGTTTGTCAGTGCATGTGCTCCCTGGGAAATGAACCCACAAACCCTGAGGTACGGGAACACTTTCCTTTACAGGGAAGTTTAGATTTTTATTAACGGGAGTCAAAAGAATGATTATTTATTATTATTATTATACGAAGATTTTGGAACAGAACAGATAGAGCGGGTGTGGGCTCCGCCACAAATTACAGACGTGGAGGTAACGACAGCGCTGCCTCATACATTTCCCCACATTCAAATTATTGCGGACCTGTCTGTTAGACAAAACTTGGACAGGTCTACCTCTGAAATCTCTAAAAGAGCGATCTTTCGTGTGGATAGCGGGTACATTTAAGGAAGCTAGTACATTTACGGAAGTTCGGTTCAAGGCAGAGAGGAATTGATTAATTAAGGGCAAGTGGTAGTGGAATAGTTAACAGATTTACAAATATCGCACAAAATGTTATGACTGCTGAAGAATATGCTGTTGGGGAGATCAGTGTCCAGGGTATACAAATAGGCACTGTAGGCGTTCAATAGGCACTATTGTACACCAATAGGGGTCCGACACTGATTACATTGGGCGATGCGGACGGCGCATTTAGCTGAAAATATCTTAAAATAAGTGTAAAAAAACGACTGCTGCCATAAGGCAGGATGAGCTTGTTAATTATAGAGAGATAATTTAGTTTGCATCTTCTGTGAGGAAAAACGTAATAAATTATCTCTAGTATATCGAACAAACGCAATACAGAATTCGGGAAAGGATAGAATGTTATGCAGCTGGCAAAAGAGAGGTTGACAAAAGACGAAATGAAGAACATGTTTGAGGAGGATTAATAAGAGGAAGAGGGGCTGAGACTGCGACGGTTTGCGGAGGCAGGCTCACACTGGAAATGGCTCCCGAGAGGGAAGGAGAAAGAGGCAAAAAAGAAAAGGAGGGAGTGGAAGGAGGAAAAGGTGGCGTCTTCACGCTAGGGAGTGCGCCTGGAGTTGGGAGTCTGCTGCTGCGGTGGGGTGCTGGAAGAGGTCCGGGCACAGCATGAGAGGCAGCCGGGAAAGCTGCAGGGCATGAGGCCGGGGTTCGGCGGGCCTTGTTTGGATGAGCGGACGAGACCGAGGCAGAAGGAGAGAGTGATCTGTTGATGGCAGAAAAAGTACAGGTTATAAAGCTGTGTTTTATTTAGTCTATGTTTACTCTTTTATTCTGGAAGTGGTTGGATAAGACGGAGTGAATCTTGCCAGAGGGGGCGAGGGTAGATCTCAGCGTCTTGGCATGCGAAGAGTGGAGCGGGTGGTTCTACACCCCGAAGATTGTGAAGGGTCGGCGTAGATTCGGTGCAGAGGGATCGCTTATCGGTTTAGGAGATTGGGGTGGAAGAGCATCGGCAGAAAGGAAGGTCTCCTCATTGGATGGAAAAACCTCGATTTAGGATATGGCGAACAAGTGGGCGGTGCCATGTAAACATGTAAACAATGTAGTGCAACAGAGCTTGTAAGTGTGTAAAAGTGTAAAAGTGTCAGAGCAATCTTGTAACAGTCTTATGAGTAGTGTATCACGCATGTGACAGATTACAAGAACTGGTAAATATGTATCAGGACTCTGAGGACGCTTTTAGTATAACACAGAGGCAACGTGCCTTAAATTTAGAAGCGACTATAGAAGAAAGTGTAATATTGATTTGCGCGCACGACTACAAAAGGTTTTAAATCGTGAAAAGACTGTTAGTGCGCAACACGGTGGTGCCTTAAACAATGAGTGCATTCGATCGAGACAACCAACTACCCTTATTGACAATGTAGACACAGAGCAACCATCGATGGCTCTTTTGCTCCACGACCCCTGGACGCCAATGACATTGACGTTTTGTCATGTAACGGCGGTACAGTAAACGGTTATCGTTTTAACTAGGCATCGTTTCAACAGCATGGAATTGCGAAGGCCCATGAATCTAAGACAGATAGGCTCTACAGATTTGGCAACGCAATTCGGGGGTGACAGTGGCGTAATCAATTTGACAATTTTATCGCAGGGGAATAATTACGACGTTAATATATTTACCGATCAAATTGAAAAGATTTTACAGGGCGACGATAGCCTGCTGTCCGACGATACGATCAAGATCAGCGATAGTGTGACTGTGAACAGACAAGAAGGGGGTTGTCGTAAACTCTCAGATTTAGCGCTTGATCAGGTAATCAAAAGAAATTTTTTTATACTATAAATATCTGTTATACTCTGATACAGACAGCGTTATATTTGTGTATAGGGACAGGGACTGGCACCCTCCTCTAGGGAGCCATCTTGGCGAGCTCACAAATGAAATAGATGATTATGATTTTATTACAGAGTTCTGCTCTAGCGGTCTGAAATCTTACGGTTATCGAACGGCCAAGGGTAAAGCCTGCATGAAGGGTAAGGGCATCACTCTGAACGCTAATTCTCAAGCCATTCGATTAGACTCTCTGATTGGTCTGGTTAATGACTACGTAACATCACGTGACGCCTCACGGTGTATACTGCCTCGTACCTAAAGCATCATAAAGAATGAAAGGCACCTCATGTTGGTGCCTTTTATCAACAAATCAGACGGCTACTGACCACCGGGTAGCGTGCAAAGCTTCTGATTTTGATTTCAGACTTCATCATCTGTTTTACTGCATAAGCAGCACACTGTCAAATTCAGGAAAGTCTTATTTAGTTAAACATTTTTTTAACAATTTTTAAAAAAAAATTGAAAACGTGTTTTTGTACGATTGCTGGCAACCGCTTTATGATGAATTGCTTAATTTGTATGATATTAAATTTGTTGAAGGAATACCGCAGTGTCTGAATGATGATCATTTACTACCTGTCAACAAAACATGCCTTCTGATAATCAATGATATGATGCAGGAAGCAAGTGTAAACAGAGAGATCCAAAAGGTTTTTACACAGTACGTCCATCATCGTAATCTCAGCGCTATTTATATCATCCAGAATCTATTCGCTCAAGGGAAATCCAGCAGAACCATTAGCCTAAACACAAATTATTTGATTTTGTTCAAAAACCCTCGCGACGCCAGTCAGATTGCGGTTCTAGGACGGCAGATGTACCCCGGAAATGTAAAGTACTTCATGGAGTGTTATCAGGATGTGACCGAGCGACATTTTGGCTATTTAATGATAGACTATAAAGCAAAAACACCCGAACAATATCGCCTCAGAATAGGGCTGCTCTCCGACCATCAAGTAGTTTATCTGCTGAAAAAAGGAGATTTGTCGGCTTCCGACAAACTCATTTTAAATTAGTGCGAACTAGCGCTTAACATACTATATATATGGAACGATTCCTGTAAAACCTAAAGACTACTGTCGGTTGAAAAGGAGAAAAGCGGAAATTAAATTCGTAGTCGATAAAACAAATAGGTATAGCAGCAAAGAAATGTATTTTTAACCAAAAAGAAGGATTCTTTTACCTCTTCTAAGTTCTTTTGCCTTTTATTTCCAGTTTAATAGCTTCTAAATGGAGCTGAGGATGGAACACGCTGAGAAAATGTATTCAGTACCTCAACACCAGCTGGACAAACTAAAGTCCGGTATCATTAGCGATACCATACAACGGACCGTGGAGAACGATCTGGACGCGTCCATAAGCCCTTTACCGAACATAATGTGAATGCCCTCATTAGCGATGAAAGAGTCGAGGTCGCACATGTTCGATTTGATAAAAAATGCTACTAATACTGAAAAGGTTCGGGATGACTGAATATCGATAGGATGGGCAGAGTTTCTACAAGCCTGTGAGGAATTAAACATTCCATTTTTCACCGTGCCCAGGCATGTTACAGGCGATTCGGTCTTTGAAAAGTAAACAATCGCTTAACGCCACGCCGGACATCCCTTCTAAAAAGACTATGAAGTATTTGGCGAGACGCTTGGCTGCTTTTGAACCGTTGGTAAAATCTCCTACTATTGATCAGAGGCAGTGGTTAGATTTTAATGATGGATACATGCATTGTAAAAATCACAATAAAATGCGATAAAAAGTTAACGGTTTCAAGAGTCTTTATTAAATCAAACAAATTTGACACACAGTCAAAAGAGATTGAGCATTGAATACGCAAATTAGCATTAGAAGCATTCGAGCGTAATCTTTTGACAAAAAGCGACACCACTCTTATATTTTTAATATAATCGTCGTTATATAGTTTCATCACGTCGTTATAGCTTCGACCCCCGGCTAAATGATAATGAAAGAACACGCAATGTTGTCCGCATACATCCATTGTAAAATCCTGAATGCGTTTGCCCGAATATACAACATTAGTGGCGTTGGTTAGTAGAAAGTTTTTCACAGTGTATGGAAAATGTTCTTCGTTGGAAGGGTTGCTAAAACTGTCGAAAAAACATCTGGTACCCTCTCTCGTCAAGTAAATGGCCAGCCAATGTTCACCGGGCAAATCTGAAGGGTGCGTGTTGATCACTGCCATGGATGTTAAGAACCTTAACGATTCTTCGCTTGGGAGAACGCCTAGAAAATGAGTGTAGCACGAAATCTTGTTCATGACGGCCGTGAGCTGTAAAATTTCAGGCATGGTTGCAATGAACAATGTTAAATGCTTTGTGCATATATACATGGTTGATATTAGTAGAACAGTGAAACATTCAGATTTGATGGAGCAGCAATTCTGTACAATATTCGGCTTATAAAGCTTTATTGTGTTGCTTACACATTCAGATACAAGTAATTTTTCAGTATGTGTTCAATTCAATTTTATTTTTTACAATGTTACATTGCTTCAAAACAGCTTTACATAAAAACGAATAATAATAATAAAACACAGAACAAATGTCAGACATGTTAATGGTATTACTGCACATAATATATGTGTGATATAAGACTAATTCGGTATACTAGTTTTATAGTGTTTATGAATAAAGGATTGACTGAATTAATAAAACCACAAAATTATTAAGCAAGATATGCGTTTTAGCTTACATAGAGATGGCATATAAAAGATAACATCTTATGGGACAGGGGTATAAGGGATTTGCCATGGACCATGAACTACACAACATGCAAAGTAGAATACATACATACATAAAATATATACAATAAAAATATTAGAAGTTTACAATTTACAAAACCCTAAGCTAAGTTAGACATCAGCAGTCTCCCAACAAGCAAGTCAACAGGGCGACAGTGGCAAGGAACCAAAACTCCAATGATGTACAGATGGAGAAAGAAAACCTTGAGAGAAGCCAGGTTCGACTGGGAGGGCCAGTTCTCCTCTGGCATGTTAAAGCTGCAACTGTCTTGGATACGAACAGAGTTGATTATATGAGTATTATACGAGTTGATTATAATGATTTAAAGTTATTTATTAATGAAAAACTGATGATTACAATTATATTTGATAATATGTCAGGCACTGAGAAATCATGCCAACAGAAATGGTAATTGCAGCCATAATATTACACTGCTGTGACTAAGTAGGGAACAAAATATAGAAACTAAGTTAAAAGTTGGCACATATATAACGGTAGGTTTACTAAGGAAGTCTATCAAATCCTGGTGATCTGTCTCAGGGGTCGTTCCATCCAGTCCCCCATCATCTGGTCTCAGAGTTTGGATCCAGCTGACTACAGGACCTTGGGGAATGAAAGACAGACAGATTTAGTGTGGAGCCAGTAACTGTTCTTGTGGGAAGTGTCCCCGGTTCCGGTTTACCTAATTAATGCAGCCTAATAATCCATTAAGGGATTTGAGTAATAAATCCATAGGACTATGTATAGGATAGATTAAAGAGGTGAGTATTTAATCTAGATTTCTGCCTCCCGGACAACACTGGGAAGACTATTCCAAAGTTTGGGTGCCAAATACGGGAAGGATCTACCACCAGCACTTGTTTTTGGAATTCTGTACTAACAGTACTAACGGTACTAACAGTTGGCCAGAATTTTCAGATCACAGTGAACACGAAGGACTATAATAGGAGAGGTAATTAAGCTTGCTTAAGTATTACGGAGCTAAACCATTCAGGGCCTTGAAGGTAATCAGCAAGATTTTAAAATGTATATGATGCTTGCTAGGCAGTCAGTGTAGTGTTGACAAAACTGGGATTATATGATCATACTTGTTCCTTCTTGTGAGAACTTTGGGTGCTGCATTCTGAACCATCTGGAGTTTTTGGATTAGTCTTGCAGGGCAGCCACCAAGTAGGGCATTGCATTAATCTTGTCTTGATGTCATGAATGCATGAATTTATTTTTTAGTGTCTGGCTTTGAGAGCATGTGTCATAGTTTTTATATATTTTTAAGATGAAAAACATGTGGTTTTACAAATATTGGAAGTGTGGCTTTCAAAGGACAAATTGTTATTAAAAATGACACCCAGATTCTTGGCTAATGAAACACGCTTTATAGAGCATTCATCAAGAGTATGGCAGTGAGTCTATGTTGTTGCGTGTGGAGGGTTTTTGTCCAACAAGTAAAACCTCTGTTTTATCTGTATTTAATATTTTAATCTGAATTTAATCTGTAGTTGCTAGTCCAAGTTTTGATATCAACCATGCATTCTGTTAGTTTGGTGAATTTATGAGTCTCGTTGGGCCTAGAAGAAATGTATAGCTCAGCATAACAATGAAAACTAACTCTGTGTCTCTTAATTGCTTCCACAGGTAGCATGTACAGGGTGAAAAGTAGGGTCTCAAGCACTGAGCCCTGCGATACTCCATATTGGACTTGTGATGGGTATGACACCTTTTCACTCACAGCAATAAACTGGAATCGTCAGATAAATATGATTTAAACCAAGCCAGTGCAGTGCATTTAGTAGAATGCTGTGGTCAATACAGTCAAAGGCTGTGCTAAGGTTGAGTAATACTAGAAGAGAGATGCAGCCATGATCGGCCGACAAAAGCAGATCATTTGTCACTCTGATGAGGGCAGTCTCTGTACTATGATATGGCCTGAATCCTGACTGAAAATTTTCACAGATACCTTTTCCAGTATTTTTTAGATAAAAGGTAAATTTGAGATGGGTCTGTACCATCTAACACATCTTTTAATGCGTTAGATGGGTCTGTAGTTTATGAGTTCCCTGGGATCAAGGGGTCTGATAACAGCCAGTTTGTAAGGTTTTAGGACATATCCCAACACCAATGATGAGTTAATAATACTATGTAGGGGATCTATAATTTCAGGCAGCATCTCTTTCAGCAACCTGGTGGGTATAGGATCAAGAATACAGGTTGTTGATTTAGATGTGATTATAGTAGATTCTCTATAGTAGAGATTGACTGAAGTTGTTCCTTGGGCAAGTTATGATGCACCATCTAATTTGTGTGTGTTGAAGGCAGTTGCATGTCGATGATTTTTTCTCTGTGTTCACCAGCTATAATGTCGTCCAGTTCTGCAAGATACAATATTATTCAGAAACCAAACATTTAACTTGGTAAAAGGCACTTTATACAAATAGCGTACAAATTGCCATTCATTGGTGGGCTATATAGTGGAAAATGGTGTACCAAAAAAAGCACTTTAAAAGCACATTTCCTATCCAGTGAGAACTTCTGCATTGGAAATACCAGTGTTTCCTTGCTCATGCCTCAGGAAGCTTCCTTAAGGTGCAATTAGAGAATGTGGAAATGTTTTTCCTCTTCACCTACTGTCTTTGCATCCTTCCACACATTTTAATGGTGGGGAGCCAAGACCCGAGGAAAGGAAACAAGGACGCACAAATAATTGATAAGCACCTCCTAATTTGATCCCATAGTTAAAGCCTCTATTGTGGTTTTAAGTTAATACTGCAACCTGTTACATTCCATTAACGTACCAATTCAGAGATTTATTGTATATGTAAATGTTTTTAGTCTAGAAATGTTTACTGATTATTTATAGAAAGTAATATCAACGTTGTGAGTTTTTAAATAAAAGATCATAAAACTTTCCAAACATTCAGTTCAGCACCTTGTCCTACTAATTTTAAAAGGCAAAGTATTTGTCACCTAGTTGTGGCCTACTGGTTAGTGAGTCAGGCTTGTAATCTGAAGGTTGCTGGTTTGATTCAAGTGCTGGCAGGTAGCAACTAAAGTACCCTAGAGCAAGGCACCTAATCCCTGATTGCTACCTGGGCACAGCAGTGCTACCCACTACTCTCGAATCCAAGATGGCGGCGCGACAGTAGTGCGCAGCGACCGCTCCGGATACAAAATGGTGCTTTTTGTTTGTTTTCGTGAACATTCAACGGCGCATGG
>JAZGTI010016747.1:0-12594 GCA_036877585.1 Botia kubotai
AACTCACCTGATCCCACTTACCTCTTCCTATAAATACATGGACTGTTTAGTTCCTCTTCGTCTGATCTACAGATCACATCACTCGCTACACGCTGGCTTCCTTTATTCCTGGACTCTGTCTCCGTCAGCGATTCTCCTGGATTTACCCACCTGTTGACTTGGACTGCTCAGATAAGATCATTTACAAACATCATTATTGCATTCTGTTTACCTATCTGTTCAATAAAACTTACCGCTGCTATTTCACACTTACCTCCGTCTCTGCCTTCATCTGTGAAGTGTGACAAGTGGGAGGTGAAGAGAAAGAATAGGGAAAAGAAATTAAAGTTTAGGCAAAGTGATGAGGGAAGGGGATCAGGATGTAAATAAAGTAAGTAAATAATTTACAAATAAATAATAAATATTTTACAGATTTCAGTGTGTACTTGCCGTATCAATGGGGTTTACAAAGTTTGGAATATTGCAGTTTTGTTTTTATTGATATGAGAAATTTTACAAAGCATGCCAAAGTAAATATTGGATAAATTTGTTTTGTAAAATGTGTTTGTTGTTTTAGAAAGTATTTTTGCTGTCTTTTAGTTAAAAGAGATTGTATGTGTACATTAGTAAGTTCTAATTTGGTTTAAAGGTTGAACCTAAAAACCACACAACTCAGCCAGCCAACAGAGAGCCAGTGTTAGAGAAGCTACTCTGAAACTGTAGTTTGACAAGTTACAAGCTACTCATAAGTTACAATCTAGTCAAAGTATTTAAGATACAGTCAAGATACCTTCTGCAAAAGTAGTTAGTTACACTACAGGTTACTATCAAGTAACTAGCTATATTGAAACTACTTAGATTTTTTTTCACAGTTTTTTACATGACATTGTATATTACAAAAAAGTGATTGTTAATGATAAATGTTTTAAGTAAAAGATTTGGGGTTTAAAACAATGCAATGCAAATACAATTAAGATTTACAAGTTTCTAAACTATCCAAGACATGCAATACTCCTGAATATATACATAAATGTGCATTCAATTTAATACATGTACAGATCTCTTGAGATGTAGATTATAAATGTTACAGATGCTGTAAGATGGTGAGCATGAAGTCTGTTTTGAGTAGGCTTCACTTTCTGTTAGACATCCACTTATACTGATGCAGTGTCTTTCTTGTCTTATCAAATGTATTATTGTATTATGAATGAGTGGCCTTTCAAAACTATATCACTCTATATCACACTTCATTGACACGATCAGACTTTTTGCCTCAGAAAACGTTTCCAGTTACTGTTGGAACTTTGGTTCCCTGAGAGAAGGAAACAAAACATTGCATCAGTTGCTGATGCTATAGAAAAAAACTAAACTTTCTCCAAATTTCCTGAAAATTTATTGAATAATGCCTGTGAAATGAACTGGCCAATGCCATTTATTGACAGAGTGGGCTGCTTTTGTTACGGTGGAGGCTCCAGCCTCTTCTGCACCGCGCCACCAGAGGGAGCCTTTTCCGGAATTCTGAACGGAGTACTGGACTACATTTCCCAGAAGACATCTCACACTCACTGATTACTTCCTGTTCTTCACCTGTTCATCATTTCCTGCCGTCTATTTAAACCGGACATTTAATATCATTTGTTGCGAGGTCTTGTTTGCATTGCATCAATTCTGAGCGTTTTTTTCCCTGTATTCTTCTGCCGTGTTTCTGTGTATCTGGATTGTTTTTGGTTTCATGATTGTTCTCTGCCTGCCACTTTGATTGGATTGTCCATCATTTTGATTATTGCCGCCTGCCTCAACCTTTGGATTGTGTATCTGGTTTATGATTGCTTGCTGCCTATCTCGACTTCTGCCTGCCCATGATTACGATTTGTCTAGCCTGTGTTAACCCTGTCTACTGTTGTTTACCCTCGCCTGTCGACCATTCTAATAAAGCCGCACATGGATTCAAATACTTTTGACTCATCGTTACAGCTTTGTTATAGTCTTTGCTATAACAGGCTCCTCCTAAAGCAACATTTATAAAACATCTGCCAAAGTGCTCAATATAATGTGAATCGGGTATGGCTCTAGCTGAGTCCCCTTTGAATTATGCTTAAACAGGAAGCTGCTACATTGTAACCTGTGCTCGAACAGAGTTGAGAGTGACCATGGTTTAAGTCAATGGCATGACATTCCAGTCACAGTTCTACCTGCAAAAACAAATTTTGACTGAGGTTAGCAAGAGCGATAAGCTACAGTGAATCAAATGGGAAACCGTTGCTGAGACCAAGCGAGGTTCCAAGTGGACAACATGGAAGAATGAGAGGGGGTTTGGTCACCTGGCTGCCCTCTAGAAGTCTACTCACCAAACATGCCAACTACCCAATGCCCATTACTAAGGGGGTAAAGGGCTGGAATGATGGAATGATGGATGTGATATCTGGAGGACACCGCTTGCAATGAGGTCGTATTTGTAAGTACAAATCTTAAAGCAAGTATGCCGGGAAAAGTGCGAAGAAGAGAGAAAACATCAGGGTGGCCCTTAACACTCTGAGAGACAAGCAGACTATTATTGTAGGCAGGGAGCTGCTACGTTGTGCTTCGCACAAGGCAGGCCACCATATAGAGTGGGGATCCTTACCTCATCAAATGAGCAGTTATAGCATGCCACACAAGCCAGCTGCCATCTGAATGGGGGGCTGCTATTGCGAGAGAGTGAGTAAAGCATGTTGCGCTTTGTACAGGCAGGCTGCTATTTTAAATGTTATCCATAAGCAGCCATAGCGCACTGCACAAGCAGACCACCATCTCAATGTGGAGGGGCTGCAATTTGAGAATGAGGCACGTCATATTTAAATGAGATAAACTGCCATTTTGAATGGGGCTGTTATCAAAGCAGTTACAGTGTACCACATTTAGCATGGGCTGCTGCTAAGAGAGTGGCAAAGCATGGTGTGCTCTGTACAAGGCAGATTGCCATTTTGAACAGATCTGTTATTTCGTAAGCAGCTATAGCACAAGCAAACCATCCTTTTGAAGTGTGTGTGTGCTTTGATTTGGGTGCTGCTATTGTGAGTGAGAGAGTGAAGCACGTTGCGCTTTGAACAAGGCAGACCGCCATTTTGAACCGGGGCTGCTTTGTCCCGTAAGGTAAGCAGTTATAGTGCGCCTCACAAGCAGATGTCATTAAAATGGGAGCTGCCATAGAGAGTGAGGGTGAAGCACGTAGTGTTTATACAAGGCAGACTGTTGTTATGAAGCAAGGGCCATTGTCTCGCTAAGTGAGTGAACGGCAAAGCATGCTGTGCTTATACAAGGCAGGCCCTATTAGTTGGTGCGGAAAGGGGATGGTATCCTTAGCTTCACCCCGTGGCAATCATATCCTTTTTATATATTAATAATCAATAACTAATCAGCATTTTTCTTCCAATAACGCATTGATTTAAAAATGATTAAGATCCAATCATTATTTAACCTGGTGCGATGGTTAAATAATAGTTATAATAGCTAATAATTATAATAGTTAATAATGGTTATCTTAGTTCCAGGTATTCTTAGGAGCATATTTTCTTTCTGAGATGGCATGTCAGTAAGTAAATAGACAGGTGTCCATGCTGGTATGAAACATGTTGGGGACCTAGTGAATCAATCAAATTGGAATAAAAGCATGTATTGTAGCTACAGCTTCTGATTCACCTTTGGCACAGTAATAAAACTTATAAAAGAATGTCATATCATCATGTTTTGAGAACATTCTCCTGTCTGAATGGGAGAAGTAGACACTATGGCCTTGAGAAGCTGTGTGTGTGTGTTACAGGATGGATCAGAAGAAGTGTGAAGAAGCATATAAAGGTGGTGACTTGTTCAAGCTGTTTCTGGACTTGCTGCTGTCATATGTGACGATCAATGAAACATGGAAAAAGATTATATGTCCTAAGAGTGCTGATACAGAAATGTTTTTGGGTAGAGATTGCTACAGACTATCTATATCCTGACCAATCAGAATTTAATATTTGCATAAGCTATGACAGATTAATTAACTCTGTTAGCATAAATACTACTAATTTTGATGTAACAGCAGGTTGGTCTTGTGAGTGATGAAGCTGACATCTGCTGGCAAAACTATTAGGCAAAACTCCTTTAATATCTTGCATATCTCGACACTGTCATAACCCCTGGGTATACCACTTTGGGCTGCCACTGCCTCTGTCTCTCTGCGGCTCAATGTAGGAGCAGAGCAGAGATGCACTCAGCAGTGAGCTATAGAGTTCCTGTTGTTTCTCTTCTCTACTAGGTTCTCCAGCTTAGTCTGTCTTTTGCGGAAATGCAGTAGGAGACTAAATATCCTGTGTCCGCTATTGACGCCTAATCTCAACAGTGGGTGTAAACATTATCTAAAGCTTCTTCAGAAGGAGAAAGATTCTGAGGTAATGTCGTCATGCAGCACATTATATACTGCCAGTCGACCCTCTATTATTTGTAATCAATTTGCATAATTAAACAACATTGACCAATTCATTTCACTGGTGTTATTTAATTTCAGGAAATTTTGGAAAAAGGGATTCATCACAGCATCAGCCACTGACGAAATGTTGAATTAACCGTATTTAAAAGGGAACTTTACATAGCAATCAGAAAGTTCATGAATCAGAATCAGAAAGTTCAGAATCAGCACTTAAAATATAAGTGCAATACCAAAATACCTTAGGATATTAAAACCACCAGCCACAAGATGCATGACAAATAGATGGTGGTAATGCACAATTTTTGTTTGTGACCTAGTAAGATAAAGAGGGATGCTGTGCTACTTCAAAGCATTGCTGGTTTGAAGTACACACTACTTGTTGGAAAATGTATTAATCTCTGGAAAAGCTACACTGTTTTAAAATTAAACAAGTTACTGTCAAGCTACTGAAAATTTGAGTTAAGTTAGAAGCGCTGCTTCTTGTAGTCAGCTACTTCCCATCACTGCAGCAAGCAAAGGGCTATAGCATAAACTTTTTGTAAATTGTCTCATTTTGGCGAGTAGGGAACTTTCTTGCGTGTTTGTTTTGGATAAACATTGTTTTGGACTTTTCAGAGGATTTGGAGCCAGAATTAACAATTTTCATTGTGAGGCCATCAGCTGGTGTATAAGAAAGCTTTCTTTATTTTTCTTTCTTTCTTGTTCCTCTGTCATTGATATTCATTGTAGTCAATTCTGATTCCCGACCCTCTGAAGTAGCATAGCTACAGATTTTACTGCAATAGTTATAATAATAATAATAATAAACAATATATAATATATAATAATAATCATCAGGGGCGTAGCACCAAATTCTGGGCCCTATGCACAAGCAGTGGCCATGGGCCCCCGTAAGCTCGAGGTTCACAACTACTTCACTCCTCAGGGGCCCTCCCCCCACTTGGGGCCCTGGTAATTTAGTCCCACTTTTCACCCAACTACGACGCCCCTGATAATTATCATAAATAATAATATAATAATAAACTAAAAGTTAATTATGTGTGTGCATATGTGTGTAAAAGGAAGAAAATGAACAGAGGGGAGTGGCTTGTCCAGGCTACAGGCTTGAGAGAAGTAGTAGCCCATGGCTCTGAGACGCTCAAAAGATCTTCTCTTTCTCTATCTATTGTGTCAGTGCTGGATTTCCCACAAGAGGCCCGTCTGCTTAAAAAGGGAAGTGTATCAGTTTCTCCTGACATGGATGTTTATTCATTCTGTGGCCAACTTGCACTGCCAGCTCAAAAGGGTTGACCTTTCCATTTTGATGTGCATGATACACACACACTTTCTGTGGTAGATAGGTCAAAAAGAAAAACATTGGCACATGGACAAACTTTTGTGAGCGGTGTGAATAGGCAGGTTTGCCCTCACAATGTTTATAAAAGTATTATGGTGGCTTGTCTGGACTTAGCTTTAGGTGTGAAGCCATGATTTGTAGTGGAAGATTTCAGCATTATTGTGCAAGTCAACCTTTACTAGGGATATTAAGATGTTTAAATTAATGCAATTTGGGGAACTGATATGCCAGCAAACAATCCCTCAAAAACATTTTTGACTACTTGTTATCTAAAGGTTCATTTATCTTCATGAACATTTCAAGGCCAAGCTAAATGTTACACCAATGAGAAACTAAAAAATACAAAAAATACTAGTTAAACTTTAGTTATGTATAAATAACTTCTATACACAGTGTTTCTGAGTCAATTTATGGATTTTTGACATTTCCTGGTTATGAATGTTGCAAAGAAAAGTCCTAAGAATCAGATTCTAAGAGGCAAGACTGTTCTTTTTACCCACACAGACTAATCAATAGGGCCTACAAACATCATGACTTCACTTTGGCCCTGTTTCAAATGCTGCTCTAAGCCTATGCAGTCCTCTTTTAAGTCCACACTTTGATGACATATTGCCACATAAACGAGACTGTCGTGAGATGTAGTCCACATCCGTACAGTAAAAGTGTGCATAAAGGCACAATTCCTCTGCACACATTTCGCAGGACCAGGTACACTTTGTGTGGTGGATAACTTATTATATTTACTTAATGACATTAAGTTATATTATTTAAAGGATTTAGTTTTTATGGCTCAGTTAACACTATTCTGAAAAAGTGAATTCAGAAAGTATTACAATTTCCACACACTCCTACTATAGATCCTGTTAGCTTATCTGCCATTTACATGAACACAAGGCTTTAAGGTCTGGACAATTGCATTATAGTTGTCCAGAATTAGACAAAGACAAGTCAGACAAAGTTGGCTAACTGAAACTCAGCTCATTTTTGAAGCACTATTATTGTCTAAAATATCTCAACACTCTGCTTCTCTCCCTCTTAAACCTTTGTGAGACAGTCAGAACCTGTGGACCTGGTTGCTATGTTGGGTTTTGCTTTGAATGGCACCATTGTTGTGTTGTAACAAGATGCCAGAGCTGGTTGTTTGATCCCCTGTTAGAAAAAGTTTTTCTTCCCTTATTTCTTCCTTCTTGTTTGTTAATCAATTTGATCAGCTGAGAAGGTCAAGGAACATTCTTTTGTTGTACAGTCTATTCCTATTTCTCTTTACTCTTATGTTTTTTGTTTAAAAAAAATTGGTGGTTTATTTTGGTTTTGTTATGGAGGAGGTTTTGTTAAGAGGCTCCCGCTCAGCCTCTTCCGCGTATCTGGGGCTGATCACTTACTGTTTGGTTCACCTGGTCGCAATCAAGCGATCTATTTAAACCGCAGACTATTCATTCAGTGCGATGTCTTGTATTGCTTCGGCCTACAGTTCAGAGTGGGTTCCCTTGTTGTTTATACCTGGTATTTCGTGTTTGGATTGTTTCTGGTTTTCCCCATTGTTTGCTGCCTGCCCTGAACTGTGACTGTTTATCATCAATGATTGTTTGCTGCCTGCCTTGACCCTCGCCTGTTTAACATTGCTGTTTTTGTCTATTCCCTGCAACCCTGTTTGCTGGTATTTTGACCCTTGCCTGTTTCGACCATTCTTAATAAAAGGCTGCAAATGGATCCACATGACTCAGCTTCCTCGTTACAGGTTTGGTATGGATTGCATTTAAATCATCGTTTATTTATTTTTCCAGATGGCTAAGTAGACATCTGTAGCGCTTAAAGTGATTGTCCACCATTTTCATACTAGTTTGTTGAAGCCTATCCACATGTTTGTCTGGGGGTTGCCTGGTTTCACAGCAGGTGTGTCTGTCAACTGACTTCTCTGAGGTAAAATCATGGTGTTTAAAGTGAAAGCAGAGAGGCCGTTGTCTTTCAGCCTGAGTGCTGGCAAACTGTCAGAAATGCTGAAAGAGTAGATTCTTGTTCCTTACAGTTTCTTTCTCTTTCTGTTTGACTAACCTCTTTCAGTTTTTTTTCTATCAACTCCTTTTTGCTGCCTAAATTTGGCAATTTTCATTAGGCATATGTTTGCAACATTTGCACATGCTAAAATAAAACACACTGTATATCCTGTTCACAGCATGCAAAAGCTATAGCTATATTAATGCTACAAGACAAAGCTTTTTTGAGGGGGCTTGTACTGATTAAAGGTAGTAAAAATGTCCATATCAGCTAATCTGTTTGCTGTAAAGGTTCTAAGTTCTTTATTTTTAACAAGAGGTTGTTTGCATATCACAGCCTTTAACAAAGCATTGCTAGCTTTAAAAGCATCCACTAGCTAAAGCGAGGACAGACATGCAAACATCATTGTCACATTATACAAGGTCTTTTTGTCTGGCAGGCTGCTTTGCCTCGTGTGGCATGATTTGTGTATAGCCATCTGTGCCCAGCCTCTTTTGAAATGTGAGCAAGAATGTGCATTTGCATAAGAATAATTTAGCCTACAAATTATCATTATTGACCCTCCAATCACAAAGGATTATTTATTCTGTATTTATCCTGGGGAGAGAAGTTATGTTAGTTTCGATGTTAAAACTGCATCAATATTTTTGTTACGGATTATGTACTTTACCATACATACATTGAAGATGAATTTGTACCCAAAGGTCGGCAATACCTGACATGTCTGAGCAAAACCTGCTTTTGGAGATGCTAAAATAATTTTTTTATTAAAGCTACTACAAAAATATAGTAAATAAAGTTGTAAAAATGCAAAACGTGTGAGGTTTGAGTGTGGGTTAGAGTTGTTATATTGTTTATTTATAACAAGCTGTGTGTAAAAACAATAGAAGTCTATGGAACGTTCCCATTTAGTTTGTGTGCGCGTGGGTCTGAGTATGTGGTTTTCGTGGATGCAGATGTGTATAATGACATGTTTATAACAATGTAAACATGGTTTATGGGGACATTTCCTGTGTCCCCACAGTTTTCTGTGAGGGTTAGGTTGAGGGGTAGGCGTGTGTTCAAATGAAGTGAATAGCAAATGTCAGGGTAGTGCATTTTAAATAAAGAAGAGATGTAAACAAGCACACTTAAATTATTGATAACAGCTAATGAAAATAATAATTTCAGGAAGAAATTAAGGAAAAATTGTACATGTCCAAGGATACACAGAAGCACACACAGGGATACATACACACAGAGAAATTATTTAATGGATTAATATCAACTGCCAAATACCTGATTACAATGCCACAATCACCATTTTTGTGAGGACATTTTCATATAGTGCTGGATAATTATTGTAAATTATCAATTACTAGAAGGCCCTGTCATGTGACTGCCCCTGCTCAAGTGGAATAGCCATTAGAAAATGGTAGATCTTGCCTGCTCTAGTTGCCCATAAATTCATTTGCACACATATGAAAGAAGTCTGGTGTCAGATACCAAAGAGGAAGTATGTTTGTGTGTACATGAATGTTCAACCTCACCCATTGTGGAAGAGCATAGGTTTATCCTGGTCTCCATGGCAACAGTGCAGCATTCCAAGCCATACCAAAACACATGTGCCCAGGGCAAAGCAGTTGATTCTGTGGGACATAGAAATAGAAAGAAAATTAAGAAATATTTTATTACTGAGTGAAGAAAATGTCACAGACTGATTTTTCAATACAGCTGGTCTGACATGTTAATGACCTGGCGTGCAAATTAATTTAGTATGAATTAAATATACATAATTCAGTATGAATGAAAGTACATAAATAGCATTGCTTAATTTTGTTTCGTGTTTTGTGCCAACCCACAGTCATACAGGGGTGTGTGATGATTACTGGCTCTCAATGTAGATTTTTAATTCAGACAGTTTTTCATTTATTCTTACAATAACACAAGGAAATCACTGCCTTTCATACCCCAAAAATAAAATCTTTCATCATTTACTTATTCTCATCCTCGTTCTAAACCTACATGAATTTCTGTCTTCTAAAGAACCCAAAATGTGAATATTTGAAGAATATCAGGGTCACCAAGCCATATAATAGAAGTGAATGATTACTGTCTATGTATAAGTCCAAAACAAAAGAAAATACAGCAAAGTTAGCCAGTCATGGAATAGCCTTGTGTGAAAAACACCTGTAAAAAAACACCTGTAGCTCAATTGGTAGAGCATTGTGTTTTGCAGCACACATGCTGTGTGTTTGATTCCATGAAACATGCAAATGTATATTTTTAATGCACTGTAAATTGCTTTGGATAAAAGTGTCTGATAAATGTAAATGTAGTGTAATGTAAATCTTACAGACACATACTCCGACTGGATTTGTGGAGCAAGCATATTTTTAACCCAAGCCAAATGTGCATTTGCAGGGGGGTTGAAAGGGCAAATAAAAAATTCTGTAAATTATTTATAATAGCTGAAACTCTCTAAGTGTTCCTCTGTTGGGTTGGGGGTGAGACTGTGCACTGGAATGTGCTTTACTATATATTGTCAAATATGTTGTGAGCGGGTGCTTTTATCTACATCAACAAAAGAACTGTTTGTAGAGAAAGAAGTAGGTCATGTCATTTACCTCAAGTCAAAAAGGAGCTGAAAGACTTTGAGAGGTTTAACTTGACATATAGAAGCCGTGAACTCACACATAACACTAATTATTGTTTTCTCTTTCCTCTTTGTAATGAAGATAAACTACTCGGTACTGTGGAAAAGGAAGGTTAATAGAATGTTCTGTTATTTATGTTACAAAATGAGGGGTTAACAGGCCATGATTGAGAGATAAAGACAACTTAACAACTTAACATCTTAAATTTGTAGGGATGAATTAAAGTAGTTGCTCTTGGCAACTACTCTGGTAACCTCATTAAGCTGTATCCTGTATAAATAAAGCATAGTGTACAGTCAGCTGGTGAAAAAAAATAAAATCAACAATATCAATAAGTAAGGATTGCTATCTAGGATATCTATTGTTCTTGGCTGACATTACACACCTTTCCTTTAGCTGTAGCAAGCACTTTTAATTTATTCCTATGGGCTGAAGTATTTTTTGTTGGTGTTTTGATTAAGTACAAGAGATTTAGACATCCCATAATGACGTTTTAGACCACAAATGACGTTTGAAGCACAATAACTGCCTAGAAAAACACTGGCATACCTCAGGCAATGCTATGTATTGCCATACAGGTCATTACAAAGGCCCAAAGGTCTCCCATGAGTAAAATCTCACAATTTCCATGGTCGTCTTAAGTTTTAGGAAATGTAATACTATAATATTATATACCAGAAGAGAGGGAGGTTCTGCGGGGGAAGTTCTGCTTGGGGGGTCAGATAAGTTATTCTCTTGCCCAACCACAAACAAGAAATAATGAGGTGAGGCTGAAACACATCAGCACAACAATCAGACAGCACAAATTAAAATATAGTAGCTTGCTACAAGATGAAAAATCCAGAGCAGGTTTGGAGATACTGAATATTCCATTGAAAGCTCTAAACAGGACAAAAACATTTTTTTAGGAGTCAAAAGCCAAAGGGTATATATGACATGTATACAACAAGTTTTAACAATATTCAAACCTTAAGTCAATTTAAATGTCTGCAGTCTCCCTGTAAGCAAACCAAAAGGGTGACAGTGGCAAGGAACTAAAACTCCAATGATGTATAGATGAAGAAAGAAACCTTGGGAAAAAACAGGCTCAATGGGTAGGTACATAATTTTATATTGATTTAAAAACTGTTGGGTAAGGTGAGGTAGGTAAGTAGATAATCTGAAGTTTAATAAAGAGGTTTATTATATTCTCGATGATTTTGAGTGTACCAGGTTATGGATGTAATCTTCGTAATTTGGCATAAGGATCAACTAACTGACCCGGAAATAGGGCTAGGGTCAGATCAAACTGGACCTGGGTCAGTCTGTCTCAGGGGTTGTCTCATCTCGACTCCCAGCCAACTGGTCTGAATAAAGTCTGGATCCTGCTGACTACAGGACCTTGAAAAAAAAAACAGACTTAGTGTGCAGCCAGTAGATGTTTTCTTATGGGAAGTGTCCATTTTGGTTTAACTAGTTATTGTGGCCCAACCATCCCTTTATTTTTAAGGAATAAATCCATAGGACTATGTGTAGACTAGATTAAAGAGATAGCTCTTTAATCTAGATTTAAACTGACATTGTGTATCCTTCCAGGCAACACTGGGAAGACTGTTCCGGAATTTGAGCGTCAAGTATGAAAAGCATCAACCACCTGCGCTTGATTTTAAAATTCGGTGTATTATCAACTGATAGAATTTTGAGATCACAGTGAACATAAAGGACTGTAATAAGAAAGGAGCTTGCTCAGGTACTGAGGAGCTAAACCATTCAGAGCCTTAATTCAGAGGTTATTAGCATGATATTAAAAGGTATACAATGTTTGTTAGGCAGTCAGTACAGTTTTGACAGAACCAGGCTAATATGGTCATAATTGTTCGTAAGAACCATGGCTGCTGCATTTTGAACCAGCTGGAGTTTTTGTACTAAACCTGCAGGGTAGCCACCCAGTAAGGCATTGCAATAATCAAATCTCAATGTAATAAATGCATGAATTAACTTTTTGGTGTTTGACATAGAGAGCATGTGTCGTAGTTTTGATATATCACGTTTTCACTCACAGCAACAAACTAGTATGGGTCAGATAAATATGATCTAAATCATGCCAGTTGTAACATGGACTTTGACTTTATTACAAAAGACAAAGAGTACAAACAGGCAAGGGTCAACACCAGCAAACAGGAATGGCAAGGCAAAATTGTAATCCAAAACCAAGCAATAGA
>JAZGTI010016749.1:0-12593 GCA_036877585.1 Botia kubotai
CAGCCAGCCCGGCTGCCTCCCCCACGCATCTCACACACCCCTTTGCACAATAAATCCACCCTCCGGGGTATTTTCGCACCGCCTATCTTGTCGTGCGATTCCTCACCCGTGACAATATGTAAATTATATTTATTTGATTATTATTTCTATATTATATAATTATATAAATAATCCTGTTGGGAGCACAGTAAAAAAAAAAATTGTTTGGAATCATACATATGTAGATGTCTGCAAAGAGCTGCCAGTGTTGCATTGTTCTCAGGGGGAAGTTGGTTCACCAAATTGCGGTATGCCTGCAGTCTGCATGTTTCATCTGACAAAGCTGTGGAAACAATATTCAGTTTATACTATTTTTATATTCATATTCACATGCATGTGGGGTATTCAAAAAGAAGGAATAACACTCATATGTGAGACTTTTTCCCCAAAGTTAGATGCTTCCAGCTAAGTCTGCTTCCTTCCAGGGTTTATTTGTTATTCACCTGTGGCTTTTAGCCAGAGCTGTTTGTGTGTTTGTGGTATGAGCTCAACGGTCTGCCGTAGGATCTGTTTCAGAGCTCCAGTCACATCCAGGATGGAGAGTTCATCTGTTCCCAGAACAACTTCTCTGGGAGAAACATGCAAGGCATCCACCAGTTTGCTAATCTGTGGGGCAATACCACACCGTCGATATAAACCTTCCACCTCCAAACCTAAAACAAATAAATCCTGCTTTTATTTGAAGTTGTCAT
Organism: Botia kubotai; assembly: GCA_036877585.1. Classification (NCBI taxonomy): domain Eukaryota; kingdom Metazoa; phylum Chordata; class Actinopteri; order Cypriniformes; family Botiidae; genus Botia; species Botia kubotai. Next base: position 732 of record JAZGTI010016749.1, read on the forward strand.
TTGGCATTGTGAAATATGTTCGTAAAACACTGATTTTTGTTTTAAATGTTTTTCAAAATATAAAATTGTTGGTTGCAGTCCTGGATGCTGGTTAGTCAATGAGCCAAACTGCTGAATTAATTGTATATTTTGTACTGTCTTAACTCAAAATCACCATGTTGTGTGATGTGTGAGATGCATCTGTCTATAGCACATGGTACAGGGGCACCAAGCTTCTGTCCATCTGTCTCTGAGCTCACGGCCCTCTGCACAAGCTTATACCAGCACAGACAGCTGTGTTGCAGCTCAAACTGCATATAGAGCCTTCTGCAGAAAACACACTGTTCAAAGCATTTGAAAGATACACTATTACTTTATAAGGCATACAACTCTAATGAGTAAAAGGTGCAGTATCTAAACCTAATGAGCTGCCTCCCACACAGCATTTTGGGTTTCACTGAAATGTCCATGAAAGCTTGAACTGCTGCTTGTGCCTATAATGCCAAAACTACTGCACATACCCACAGTGCCAAAAAAAGTGGTATTTCTATGTTGACCAGACACCATACGCACATGTTTATAGTGCAGAAAAGTGCTGCATGATGAAAAGAAATGCTGCAGATGTCGCATATGCCAATGACGGCCAGAAAGCCTATGGACACATCTGATGGCTATAAATCTTTGATGTGTGTGCCTATGATGTCTAAAACATGTATATTTATGTATTGTACATGTCTGTAAAACCAAAATAATGCTGTATATTCATTTATTGGCCAACAATGTTGTCCTTGATGCCTAAAATAGAAGATGCTCAGAAATGCTGCTCAGAGTTATAATATCTACAAAAAGCTGTTAATCTGTAAGATATTAGGCCAAATGCTGTCTAGGTAGGTAGGTCAGTAGGTTTGGCATAACTAACCTCTCAGCAACCTGCAGTGTGATGCAGTTCTCAGCTTGGTGCAGATCTACAAAAAGGAAACACTGGTTTTATCAATTAATAGTAATACCCAGTAGCAGCATATGATAATCTGAAAGGTGATGTGATACTGACAGCAGCATGTGTGAGGGCCCAGCAGCAGTTTGTCTCTGGAGCCATGTGGCCATTTGTATATGTTCATCTCTCCTGTCTGTAGTGTACACCACACTTCAGCACACTGCAGTGCAGCACCTTCCCGTACAGATGCTCTGGACATGGCATAGACGCCTTCTAGATCCTTGACCATCACCTTACCTGCCAGTACAACCTATACACAGCATACTCAAACTTATATTTCAACATTAACAAAAAATACTTTGATGTACTTAATGATAAATGAGTGTTGTTTGAGTTTATGTAACAGCGTGGTAGTTACCTTCATAATATGCAGCATATGAGTGAGGAGAGCATCGGGTCCATCTGCAGAACATTTCAGTCTATCGGTCAGCGTTAACATCTCAAACTCATGGGCTTCCCTGTATAAATTTCATTATACACTTATACATTTAAAGCACACTGACTTTAAACATTTTTCACATTCATTTCACATAATTTTAAAATAAGACTTAAGATTTTGGACAATGAAGTAGTGATTTTTGTTGCTGTTGAAAATTTGAAGAACACTTGAATCAATGCGTTCCTTATCTGTGTATATTAAAAAATGTTTTTGGCACACAAACAAGCATTATCGCGTTCTCTTACTGTGCAGAGCAGTTAAATACTGAGACGACCTCTGTTAAATCCAACACATCACAGGCAGCAGACTCATTCTCCTGTGAGAACAAGAAACGTTCCTCGTCCAGCTTTCCATGGAGTTCCTCTACAACACAAACAAACCACAAATAATTTGACAGCTTTGAAACATCACATGCAATGTAGGTAGCATAACATTTAAGCAGTTTGGCATTCTTTAATTAGGTATAATAATATAATTGGTATATATTGGGTAACTCAATATATGTCCAGATGTTTGTTTTTTCTACACCATAAAAACAGAAAAGAGGCCAAAACAGAATCAACCATAAAATACAGGTTTTCAGAAAATGATCTCTTATTTTCATACATTTCTCATAGTTGTTTCTTCAAGCATGCAGCTTGACATAGCTAATTTCCCAAATGGACAAATCACTACATGCTTGTTTCAACAGAAAATCATTCTACTATAACAAAATGTCACCTATAATACACATCCACAGTTTCAATGCATAGTAATGTTGTGCTGTTTGATTGACTGAAATATGAAACTAAAATATAAAAGTGACATTCAAAACTACAGGATAAGCTTGTTTTATGTAGATGTGGTCTCTTAGTACTGTGTCCTTACCCATCTCTTCTTCTGAACATCTTGTTGTGTCAAAGTCAGGTGCCTCTTTAAAACAAAGCAATATTAATACATAAAAAAACACATCATTAATTTTTTTTAATCAATTTTATTTGCCCTGCTTTTAAAAGCATTAGGCAAACATACCTGCAAACTCATTGTGTCGCAGCAGTTCTCTCTGTAAGGCTTGGCCAGAACTCTCAGCGACAGTGATGGCAGACGGGAGCTCACAGTCTGTGGCACTGCACAAAACTCTTGCCCCAGAGCACAAAAGAGACAGAGTCTCATCTACATTAGGACCACACACCACCTCACGCAACCTCTAAAGATCACCAGATAGGACAATAATTTGAGTCTGTAACTCAAAGTAAGAATATGATACATGTGATTTTTTGATGTCATTATTTTTGACCTGGTTGAGGAGTTTCTGGCTTGCAGCAAGTGGATGAGCTTTGCGGTAAAGTCCTTTTAGATATTTTGTGAGAATAAACTTTGCCCTTTGATCCGGAAAGACATCAGGTCCAATCTGTTCTGCCGGTGGGATGTTATAAGCCCACACACCGTTAGCAGCTTTATTTCCATACAGCACAAACAACTATGGAAAGAGAAACTTTGTGTCTGCTTTAAGAAAACTAGAACTTGACTGATTGTTTATACATTAATTTAAATTGTAAAACTTTTGTCCCACCACAGAGGTCATGACCTTCTAAACTGTTTCCAACAATTAAAATTAATGTCAGAACTTCGACAATCTATTAAGTGATATTTAATTCAGAATTTGATAAATATAGGTATGATATAGTTGGGTGGAGGAGGGATGCTGAAAGAATCACCACTAGGTGATAAGTAGGTAGCTGATGCTTGCCTTGGAAGATGATTGACAGGACTGAAAATTGACAGACTTTTCTTGTTTTTAGAACTTCCTCAAATTTTAATATTTATTAGTGTTAAACATTTTAAGAACCTCACCAGCCAATCAACACTCTTTCTGACCTTTACAACAAAAATCAGAAACTGCGTTTGAAGTTTCTTTGTATCATTCAAGGTTTTCATTCTGTGTGTCTTATATCATCTAGCCTGGTTTTTGGATTATCACTCATGTTTTAGATTACCCCTCTCGGATACTTCTGCCCTGGGACTGTTTTGTATGTTTATTCACCGTGGTTTATTCTTGTCTTTTCACTGCTGTTGCACCTGTTGTTGCCCTTTTGTTTAACGGTTGGTGTTTGTGTTTATGATTGTGTTAATTATTTCATTAAATATCGTTCACGTAGTTCCGTGTTCTCGTCTTTGTTTAATTTCACAAACACAACCGGTCCTGTCCGTAACATTTTTTACTACAACTGTGTCTTTCTTGTGTTGTATTACAAGTTATCCAGCTCAAATTGTCCTTCAGATAATTCAACTGGTTTCCTTCCTCTTATTTACATTTTTTTCTCGTTGTTATGATCTATAATGTTAGGTTAAATTCCTCAGCTGGTGCTCTGAGGTAAAATGAGGCAGAACTCTGTGTGCTTTGTGTGCAACATGATTGATGCCCAGTGTGTAGATCACTATACAATCACAATATGTACATATACAATGCTTTCTCAGTGTACTGGTTTTGTATTGTATTGGGCTTATTCTCACTCAGTGTGAATTGACATTTACAGCATGATTAAGATTTTTATTATCTAATAAAATTGTGGAAAAAACAATTTGGGTTTTCCTTTCTACAGCGAGATAGCACATAAATAATCCACTTTATTTTTTTTTAATTCAACACAAATTGTGTCGGCTAATTTGTTTAAGCAATCATCCTTAGCAAAGACACTCCAGGGCAGACCCAAAACAAAACAGCTCAACATTTCTAAATGGTTAAGCATGTTTTATTGATACTTTAAATAACAAAACAATTTATTTAGTTTTAGAAAAGTAATTTTAGCTCTAATTTGAGCCCTATTCTTGAAATGTGCTTAGCTTTAAATAAATCAGGCTGGCAGAAAGTGAGATTTCTTAGTTAATGGTTCTGCATCAAAACAAAACTCACCTGAATTAAAGACTCTGTCCAAACCTTAATATCTAGTTTTAGACTTCGCACTTTGGACCTGTTACTCCCCATGGATCGATGTACACCTGCACAGGCCTCACAGATGACCACCAGCAGGTTCACAGAAGCCCATTCAGGATTAGCAAAACCACAGTCAGCACAAATTTTATTCCAGGGGCTTGACCAGAGTTGACTGGCCACCTGATGGCAAGACAGTGCACTGCGGATCACTTCATTTAAGCAGTCCAGCCACACAGTTGCCTCCTTAGCTGAGTCTGCAGAGAAACTGAACAAACCTGTTAAATTATTTTATGACCAACCATAAACAAAGCAAGCAGAGCACAGAAAAGTGGTCAAGATAAGGGCCCATAAGATTTAGAAAGTTTACTTTGCAGGATACAGAAGACACTCACTTAAAGGTCCTGTATGGAGTAATAAGACTAAAGCTGTGACGGCCTGTCTGCTTCATAGATGCTATATTCATAGACACACATGTCATGCCAAGACCTAAACTGAAGTCCTGTTAAATCAAAAGAAAATTAAATTGGCAAATCTCCCTTTGCAAACTAGAAGTGTTAGAAATAATTGTCTACCACACAACATTTTTTGGTCATTTTCAGTGTAATGTAAGCCTCAACATTGCTTCAATAGTCTTAGCAAGCTCTCATATATAGGATATGATTATATGATATAGTATATACGATATATGATTTTTTATTTTTGCATTCATTAAGCAAATTCACAGGGTGTTTAGGCAACTATTATCATATATTTGGAGGACTTATAACGTCAGTTTCCCCTAATCTATCTTACACATAGGCCTATGGATTTATTACTCAAATCCATTAAGGGATTGTTAGGCTGCATTAATAAGGTAAACCAGAACCAGGACACTTCCCATAAGAACAGATGTACTGGCTCCACATTAAGTCTGTCTGTCTTTCATTTCCCCAAGATCTTGTAGTCAGCTGGATCCAAATTTATCCAGACCAGATGGTGGGGAGACCAGATGACCCCTGAGACAAATCAGTGGGAATATGATGGATTTCTTATTAAACTTCCTATTATCTACTTGCCTACCTCCAGCCTAGTTAGATTCCATACTTTTGTTTCCTGCCTAGTCAGAGCAGTGTGATGTTACAGCTGCAATTAGTACCATTATGGTTCTATCACCATCTCTGTTTGTAACATCCCTTCGTGCTTGACATATTGTCACAAAACCAGACCCAACAGTTTTAAATTCTTAATTAAATATATAATTATAAATCAGTATTATCAGCCCTCCGTTTATATCCAAGAAAGTTACGAATTGCAGCTCTAATGTGCCAGAGGAGAACTGTCCCTCTCGTTTGAGTCTGGTTTCTCTCCAGATTTTTTTTTCCATCTGTACATCATTGGAGTTTTAGTTCCTTGCCTCTGTCGCCCTGTTGGCTTGCTTACTGGTAGACTGCTGACATTTAATTTAGCTTAGGGTTTTCTAAATTGTTAATATTGCTTCTAGAATAATGATTTAAATATAGTCCTAAAGACTCTAGTATTTCGCTATTTTTTCTCCAGGTATTGTATGCATCCGATAATCTGATGGTATGTTCAGGTATTTTATGGTATTATTCCAAATCCCTTATACCCCTGTCCCATAAAATGTTCTTTTCGTTCTATGCGCATGTAAGCTGGAACCGCATATCTTGCTTATTAGATATCTATTAGCTATCATGTTAATAGACTAAATGTTGCATAGTCTCAGAACAGTCTACATACTGTTTTAGTAGGTAGAATAAATACATTACCCTCTCATAGGCACAAGAGAGGTATGAGTTCCTGTAGCTCAGTTGGTAGAGCATTGCGTTACAAAATGTCATGGGTTTGATTCCCAGGGACGAAATGTAAAACTTATGCCAATGCATAAATGTAAATGTAATGTAATTGTCACGGAAGCACCAGGCTCCACCCAGATTCAGCGATCACATTAACTGGAGTACTAATCACCTGCACCTGTTATCAATCAAGGACATTATAAAAGCACACACACTCTACTCACCCTTTGTCTGATCTCAACCACGGAAACAGACTCATCTCCATTCTATCCCGTTTACCTGCTCCAGTTCGTTTGTGTTTTCCCGATTTCCTTCGTGTTCTCCAGTGTGTGTTGTGTTTGCCTCACCTGTATCTCCAACTCCATTGTCATTGCCAGCTCCTGGACTCCATTGTTTGTATCTTTATTCTAATATCAGTTATATATCTCTGGACATTATCTCTCATCATACTTACCTGTTTACATTATCATACTGCAATAAATACGCCTGCCGGTCAAACTAACATCTTGTGTGTGAGTCTGCATTTCTGTTACAGTAATGCACTTAATGACAGGTATTTCTAATGAACATCGATTTATTCAAATGGTCCAAATGTGTGTTCGTTTTCATTAGTTCAGTCAACTCTTTATTCATAAACTTATTACAAACTATAATTATCCCTTATTAGTTTTATTAGTATACACATTTCATAATGAACAATAAAAATTTGCAATAATACCATGTATTCTGTTTTCTGTGTTTGACAATTTGTACATGTTTGACAAATTTACATTTTTTGTATTTTTTTCATTATATGTAAAGCTGCTTTGAAGCAATGTGACATTGTAAAGAGTGCTATTTAAATAAAATTTTAATTGAAGAGTGTCTAAAGCAATATTTTGACGGTACTATTTTTCTAAACAATGTTTGAGTTACAACATAAATAAAAAATGTTTCACACCTCTTTACTGCTGTAAATCCAAAGGTTGTGTCCACAGACAGCAGCATGCACCTTTTTCCGTGGGTCTTTCATGATCAGGGGTCCATGATGTTTGGGTGCAGTGGCTGGTTCCCCCCCACGAGAGGCAAGGAGAGATGCCACCCAGCCCTCCTGCACAGCTACAACAAATTCATCCAGCACAAAGTAAATCAAATTCTAATCAAAGTGTCTCCCAAGCTTGAGAAACACTTTGAGAATCAATATCCATGTTACAGATGCACTTACCCTCACTGTGAGCCATAAACTCAAAGTGTTTTTTGCTAAAGTAGATGGAGAAGTGTCCATTATCCTGCTTGCGTACGTTGGTGATGCTTGTTACATGAAACACATATTCTGTGAACTTGTCCTGTGGCACATTGAGCAATATAGTTGTAATTATATAGAGATAAAAAATATATAAATGATAAATGAAACTATTTACTCATACATAAACAACTCACTGTGCGTTTTTTCCACAATAACATGAGTTGCCCATCTAGAGTTGCCCACAGGACATTGTGCCTACAAAATAATGTTGTTGCTTATCACAATTTTATGAAACATCCACAGAAGTCTAACTCTCTAAAACTGTTCTTTAAATTGTTTGCATCCCTCTGTTGTACGTGTCCTTGCCATATACTATATCTCCTAAGAAACACTTGTTTCCTATCTTCCCTCGTTAACTGACTATTTAAACCCTGTCTATACCATACTCCATTGCGAAGTCTTGTTTTGCCTTGGTGAACATTTCTGAGTGTTTTTCTGGTTTATCTTTTCTGTGTTTTTGACCCTGCTTTGGATATACTTACAATTCTTGTTGCCTGCCCTGATTACTGCCTGATATGATTATTGTTTGTACTATGCTGCCTGCCCCAATCTTGGAAGTGCTTTTGTATTACGATTTTTGCCTTGCCTTTGCTATATCTGTCTGCTGGTACGGCCCTTCCCTGTTTACATTGAGTTTGTGTCATCTCAATAAACTGCACATGGATCCTCAGTCACTGTCTCTAGAGTAATTGTTACAGAAGACTTCTCCCATCATCAGCCGGCTTTCTTCCGAGATGTCGGCCCAAACTAACGTCCTAGCCACACATCAACATCAGCTCTTGAAACTGAAGTGGTTAACGAAGGAACTAGTGAAGGACCTTCAAGAAATTTGTACAGCGACACCCAATCTCTCTGCAGAAACTTCTCAGGTTAGTCCTTCCCAATCCACTACTACGCTGGGCGTGATTCCTTTAGCTCCCTGATTATTTTTTCCCGAGATGATAATGATGTATGATGGCTCACCAACCAAATGCAAGGGCTTCTTGATGCAATGTTCCACGTTTTTAGCTCAGAAACCTATTAGAGAACCTATTACTGACGAGAGCAAGATCACATTAATCTGTTCTCTTCTGTCTGGGAAAGCTCTGGAGGGGCGCTCATTGAATGAATTCATTAACATGACCATCCGCATTGACAACTTACTCCCCTCAGTGAGAGCCGTCAGTGGAGCAGGGCTCCTTCATGAACCTACCCAAACCCATGCAGAAGAACGGGAATTCCAAGGTAATCAGCAGGGCTCTGCTCGATTCTGGTGCAGCTGGTAACTTTATAGATGAATCTCTGGTGAAACTGCATTCTATACGTCTCCTCCCATGTAACTCTCCTCTGGCAGCTTTAGACGGCAGACCACTGGGATCCGGTCACGTTCATCTCTTTACAATCCCAGTCGAACTACAAGTCAGGGCTATTCATCATTAAGTCATCCAGCTCTTCCCCATTCGCTTTCCTCACAACCCTGTCGTGTTAGGACTGCCTTGGCTCTGACAACACAATCCACACATCTCCTGGCAGGACAGGGAGATCATCCCCTGGGGTACCACCTGCTTCACTCAATGTTTACATTAACCAGTGCCACTTTCTGTAAAAACCATCTCCACAATACCTGACCATGGTGACAACTCTAGTCTTCCTCTTGAGCATGCCGATTTACAGGAAGCCTTCAGCAAGACCAAGGCCTCTCAACTACCCACTCATCGAGCCTCGGACTGTTTTATTTATCTTCTACCTAGTTCCTCACCACCTAAGGGTTGAATCTTTCCAAAGTTCGAAGCCATGCAGACCTACATCAGGGAAGAACTAATCAAGGGTTTCATCCGACCCATCACCTCACCAGGCCCAGTGGGCTTCTTCTTTGTGGGTAAGAAGGACGGAGTGGTACGTTCATTCATCGATTACCGGGGACTCAATGATGTCACTGTGAAATTCTGCTACCTGCTACCTCTCGTTCTTGCAGCCCTAGAACAACTCAGATCAGCCAAGTTTTATACCAAGCTCGACCTACGCAGTGCATACAATTTGATTCGGAACAGAGAGGGTGACAAATGGAAGACCACCTTCTCTACAAGTTCAGGTCACTATGAGTACCTGGTAATGCCCTTTGGCCTAGATAACAGTCCGTCCATTTTCCAGTCTTTCATCAATGACATCTTCACAGGGCTCGCAGAATCGAAAAAACGCTGATAGTTGTGTGTGCATGTGTGAAAATAAGAGGTGCATGGAGACAGGTATTTCAGTTCTGAAGTGGAGACTGATGCACAGATGGAGAAAGCTGATGAAGGAGATGCTATGCCCTCAACGTCGAGTGGCATTTTCTTATCTGTGACTTCACTTTATATTTTAGATTCAGAATCTGACAGACTGAATTATGTTCTATATTGTTTTTACAAGTTATAGAAATTTCAGTTTGGTTAGAACCAAATATTTGTATTGATGATTGTAATTTGATTATTTTATACAATTGTTGTTATTTGTGTTTTGAAAATGTTTTTGATTTACCTTTACAATTTTACAATTTTCCTTTAGAATATTCTACATTAAAAATAATGTTTTTTTTCATCACCCATGTCCAAACTGTTCTGAAACGCCTTATTAAGAATCAATTCTATGCTAAGATGGAGATCTGCAAATTTCATCAGACAACTATATCCTTCCTGGTAGCTGTGCCCCCAACACTAATGATGTAGTCCTGGTGGCTACATCATTAGTGTTGGGGGAGTAGCTATGGATGACAGTAAGGTACAGGCTGTTCTGAATTGGCCACGGCCAGCCACTATCAAAGAACTCTGTTTCCTAAGCTTTGCAAACTTCTACGGAAGATTTATCTGCAATTTCAGTGTTGTAGCAGCTCCAATGACAAGTCTTCTCAAAAGAGGACCTTCCAGACCCCCTTAGACAGAGGCAGCCATTTGGGCCTTTGAGGACCTGAAGCAACGTTTTACCACCGCTCCTCATCCAGATCCCAACCTTCCATTTATCGTAGAGGTAGATGCTTCCAACACTGGTATCGGAGCCGTATTCTACCAGGGTCACAATAACCCTCCTAAAACATTTTCTTGTGCCTTCTACTCACGCAAACTAACCCCTACAGAACAGAATTACGATGTGGGCAATTGTGTGCTTCTGGCCATGAAAGCAGCATTCGAGGAATGGCCAGAATGGGGGGCCAGACACCCATTTCTGGTCCTATTGGATCATAGAAATCTAAAATATTTAAGCTCAGCCAAGAGACTAAAACCCAGACAGGCTAGGTGGGCTCTATCTTTTACTCATTTTGATTTTTCAATCACATACTGCCCTGGGACCAAGAACACCAAACCAGATGCTCTATCTTGCCAGTTTGACAGTGAGATCCGGGAAACCTGTCCTGAACCCATCCTCCCCACCTCGGTCATTCTAGCTCCTGTTCAGTGGGATCTTATGACTGAAATAACCCAATCTCACACTCAACATCCACCACCAGCCGAGTGTCCCACCAATCTCTGCTATGTACCTCCCAACCTCTGAGAGAAGGTAATAAGGCGTTTAATAGGACATTATTCTTAATAAGGCGTTTCATAACAGTTCCATTCAGTCCATTCCTCCCCTAGCTCTGGCCATCCAGGCATCACAGGTACTATCTAGCTCCTTCAGAACCGATTTTGGTGGTCTTCACTCCCAGCTGATGCAACCGCTTTCATGCAGAACTGTGATATCTGTGCAAAGGTTAAATCTTCTAAACAACTCTCTGGTGGTCTCTTACAACCTCTGCCTGTTCCACAAAGACCCTGGTCCTACATCGCCCTCGACTTCGTCACAGACCTGCCTTACCTCCAGAGTCTTGTCGTCGTCAATGTGAGCGTTAGTTTAACCTCTGGTTACCAACCTCAGTCTAACGGACAGGTGAAGTGCCTAAATCAAGAATTAACCAGTTTCCTTATGACATAATGTTCCTGCTGTTGATGACTGGATGAATTGTTGATGGACTGCAGTCTGGGATCAGGCTCATGTGCAACTCCAGTGGGCTATCAACTGTCAGAAGAAGTTTGCAGTAGTCTTGTCATGATACTGCAATTTCTAACTTCGATACGATACCTTGAAAAATATTGATATTCAATACCATTTTCGATACCACAGGGAAAAAACTGCCACAATGTTAAGGGTGTAAAATTTTAGTTTTTTTTTCTTTAATTAAAAATCACAAGTCTAGAACATGACAACATGAACAAAAACATCTTGAGGTAGTGCATTTGTTTCAAAGGCTCTACTAATAAAGGGCTTAAGTTAATGGTAATAGATATTTGTTAACATTAACACATGAAATATTAATGAAATATTAATGTCATAAAAATTTAATAAATACTGTAACAAATGTATTGCTTATGTTCATTAATGTTGGTTATTACATTAACATGTACAGTACAGACCAAAAGTTTGGACACACCTTCTCATTCAAAGAGTTTTTTTTATTTTCATGACTAT
>JAZGTI010016750.1:0-12593 GCA_036877585.1 Botia kubotai
ACACACACACACACACACTCATGTACACTCTCACACCGCACATAAGGGCCGTTCCAGCCAGTTAATAGATAAATAAATCACTCTGCTTCTCATTAGGAGCAGAAAACAACATGGAACTCATTCAGAATTGCACACACAGCACAAAGTTGACACCAAGACCACAGGTACAAAAATGGTAGCCACAAAGTGGACATATGGAACACAGAAAGAGATGAGAGTGAGAAAACTTTAGGATCCAAAACCCCCCCCTCCCCCCACCCCCCCAAAAAAGATCAGAGGATTGACGTGTTGAAAGGTGAGAGAGTCGGAGCGGCGTCAGAAGCGATGGCCGTGTCTCAATCCAATAGGTCGGGTCGCTAATGACGTCACCTCAGCTTTCTCAAAAACTCTTCTCGGCTCTTCACCCTCTGTTGTCTTGAGTGCTGTCTTGACCCGTCAGCATCCTGGAACAATGTGACAGTTTTTGCACATAAAGATTTCACGCCGGATCTGAAGCTGCATTGTCATACTTAAGGAAGCACAAACTCTGCTCAACCAAACTGTTAGAAAACCTATCCAGCTAACAATTTTAGGTTTGAAGAACGTTTCTCTAACGTTTCCATTCGTAACAGAGACATTAGAAACAATGGCAAAATGTTCTGTTTTTTTAGTGGTTGTGTTAACGTTATTGCTTGGTTATACGATTTTTAATTGGTTTTAAGTTGTTCAATTCTGTAACATTTTTAAAACGTTCCACTAACTACGTAAGAATGTCGTTCTTGATATGATATATAATGTTAAAAAATGTTCAACTAACATTACTGCAAGAACTACTTTGACAAATTTGAGAGAACTTTTAGGGAACGTTCTGAGAATGTTCCCTGTTAGCTGGGTACGTCTTAATCATTCTCAATGGTGTAGTGACACGCCAATAAAATCAGGTTTATAGCATTCATTACATGCAGTACATCATTAGCCACATCACAGAGCACAGGACAGAGAATGGAGTCGTTTCAACCCATTAGCAATGCCCTCAAAAGTGACCAATGTAAACATCACCAGAAATTAAACTGAAATGGGCAAGTATATTTGCTAAGACAAAAGATGGCAAACATCAAAACAGAAAACAGTCATGCAGCGTATACCTACAGTCTCAGTGCGCATCAAAAATGTTGTTTCTTTAGTCCGTTCTGGTAGCGTGCCGTGTACAGACGCTTACTCAAGTATGTCCCACCTTCGATTTTGTCACAGCTCTGAAATGAGTGAGTCACTTTATGCAACTTAAAATCGCTTCCCACAGCCGGTTTTGCCCATTCTTGGGCGCCTGTCTCTGTTCTTCCTCGGCTTGCTGTCTGTAGGGAAGAGAGTCTGGGCAGTGCTTTGTGTGACTCACAGCAGCGGCTCTCATCGGAGGCCCACTCTTCAGACCGATGAATTGCGCAGTGCTCATCTCTCCATCAGCAAGCTGCAACAGGTCCCAGTTATCATTAAAGCGCTGATGGTGGTCAACAGCGGACAGTCGAGTACGATAAAATCTCGACATCATGATTTATTGCAGCTATGCTATTGGACTACACACACAGATATCCACTTTAGCACATAGACACAATGAGCTATACAATCCACGTAACTGTACTCCATCCCTTGCAGTATACACCAGCTACACTGGTAATGTATCCGTGGGGTACAAGCACTCTGCTGCACTTTATCCCTTTGTACACACTTCCTCCGGTAATCTAGCCTTTTGCTTACCCAACAAACCCTTGTGTGTCAATGGTGAGTATATTTACATAATTAGGTAGATGATTCTTGTCGCGCATCACTGTTGACCATCTGTTGCGCAAAAACACGTGGTTACTATGAAGGTATTAAAATGTTTATATATTACATAAATATATTTATACATAGTGCTACAAAAAGTGATCTTAAGATTTAAAATAGCAGTAAAATCATCCACCTGTTGGATTTGAGCTCACAATTTCTTTATTTATGGTTGAAAAAGAAAACGAGAAATAAAGATCGCCAAAACCCACTGACTCCAAGCAGTGTCCAAGCACAAGGCATGAAAATCACTATCACCAGATACCAACAGCAGTCCAAATGAACTCATTAAATTAAAAAAAATTAAGCATTAAAATGTAAAAAGTTATCTGCATTTTCAACACCATTGTCCCTCAAAATAGGCAGATCCATCTTGCACAAACACAGGCCGGGAGCCACTGTTAGGCACCATCCACAGGTGAACAAAGCAAACATATACATACCCAAACATTGGTGTTGACGAAGAGTTACAATTTCTTGGTGGAGCCTTAGTTGCACCAGCACTACAGCTAATCACATACAGAGAGGTGAGTGCCCTTCCATGTAATATTAGTAAGTAAAGCACACAGGTGGGTGGACAACTAACAAAACGCATCACATTGACCCCATGACCAGCCCCTTGAACCTAAATGCAAATATCAGTTATAGGTCAAAAACATAAATATATATACGTCACACATGCACAGATGCGCAAATACCCCTGTTTACAGAAACACCACACCATACAATGAGTAACAGTTGATAGTTACAGTCTCAAAATAGCAAATAAGTCCAACAGATATATAAAATATATTATGCAAAAAGTCATTTAAAAGCAGATTAGAGACGAATAGATTATTACACTATTACCATATCTCCTTAATATGCGCTATGCTCACGCGCATGCTTAGTATTGAGCGCGCGCCCAACTCCTCAAGATTCTATTCGTTTTCTTAGACAGAAAAACCGCAATCAGAAGTGCTAATGGATTTATTGTCTGTACATTTATAATAACCTCCTCCACGTGGAAATGTAAACTTAAATCGTTAGTTTTACTTTTTTTAATTATTTTATCACCGCTGAGTTGATTATTAAATTATGCAATGTCATAAAATTGTGGCCAATATCATATTGTTAAATCTTAAAATGACGACGGTTGCTATTATACTTAATTATTGTTGTCGTCATTTAAAGATTTTTATTACCTAGTTAAGGAAAAAATACCCTTTTGGGTGGGGGAGACCTTTTCTTTATTCTTTAACTGTGACGATCAGCTTTTATTTCTCAGAGGAACTTAAACTCTGCATATTCTGAATAATAAATTCCTCCCGCGAGTGAACGAGGACGCAATAAGTCGGTACATCTCTATGAAAGTTAATTAACAAAGCCAGCCCCGGTGAACAAAGCAATTTCCATATTTGGGCTATAAATATCCCCTGATCATCCGCGTCAGTCATTCAGCCGAGATAAAGCGCCGATTGAACTGTAAAAATATAACGCCAGAATGTCATTATGCGATATTTGGATTGAAACCTACCAAGCTCGGATTTGTTATTGACGCCCACCCATAACTCTGCAGCTATCGGAGGGCTGAGGGGAGGGGGCGGAGAGGGAGATTCTCAGCTAGATAACACAACCCCATTTATGGACTGATCCGATGACGTACATTGCAGAAAGTTCTATAAAAAACCCTCCGTACATACAAAGTGTGTCGTGCCATCCCCCAGCACCCCCCACCCTCCCCGCATCCGCCTCCAGACCCCCCCTCCATCACATGCCCACACCCACGCCACCAACTCGCATCTCTATTCCTTTCTGTCTACGAAGTAAAATTATAACATAATACCAATAAATGTGCAGTTATGGTGGAAGATAAATAAGAACAAAACACACGACTCTGAGAACAGTTATTTTGATGCATGAGATCACAACCCAGTAATAGTTTAATAACAGCATTCCACTCGGGGCAAGACTACATAATAAACAAATTTAATGTGTTGAATCTTGAGAATCTGATTATGTCAGTATTATCATGCATCATTTCGCTGGAAAAAAAATCATTTATGCATTGAAACGGCGTTTTTGACCGTTATGTTGGATATTAATAATTATGTTTATAATAACTGCCCAATAATGGTATTGCGTATATTACAATGGGACAAAACAGTGATTGCTGCATAATTTTCTACAAAATCATCTTATATATTCTATTTTCGGACTAGCAAGCAGACAAACAAAAACATATGCTTATTGTCCCACGTCATTTTTATCACTGTAAAACCAGAGATTCGATACACTGTTGTATTTGTAACTACACAGATATTTCGATAACCTTTTTTGCACGATTATGAATAGAGAAATTACCGCTTTAGCAGTGATGAAAGAAGCTAACGCAGCCGCACAAAGAGAAACGCTTGTAAGGATAATTTAAAAGCACCTTAATGAACGAGCACACTGAATGCATTCCGCCTGATAGACTCTTGATTAAAGCAGCGCTGAGAGCGCCCGTGGGCTTTGATATCTGTCTGCCATTCAATCGCTTTACCCTATAATCAAAGTCTTGGATACAAAGAGAAAAGCGCCCGTAACCACCATCCTCAGCTCATCCCTCTTAGAAACTGAGACGAATTCCTAAACTTAGTCGGCATAAAAGTCAGAAAATCATCGGCGAAAGGTTGCTATAAAACGCTGACTGTCCTAATTGTGTCTCGGTTTTGCGCGGCTTCTCTTCAGCTTTCTCCACAAATACGCGCGAAGCCCTCTCAGCCATTTCCTTATCAGGCAATCTTATCGGTGGCTCCATCTAACCCAGCCAGAACAATTGACAAGATCTGACCACGCCTATCCAAATTCTTATTCATTTTAACTGGAAATAAATACATGCACACGCAAATACAAGCACGCACGCACCGTGTTTTGCCTCTCCGGCTATTTTTGGCGAGGCGAATCAAAATACTTTTAACAAGATGTTATCTGTGGCGAAGGCTTTTAGCCCCGAGTGTTTCCCAGCTGTTCTGCGTGTGCACAGACAGACCTGTGCGCTGGGGAGCGAGCTGAGCAGGTGATGCTGGAGGAGAGTGGTGCGAATCTCGGGATGAATGAAACGGAGACGCGGTCCGTAGTAAAACACTAGCAATATGTCCCCGGTGACGACGTGCGGAGATGCTACAGACGCGATTACATTGATAAGGCTGGTTGCACCACTTTAGGGTCGATGCAACGAATAAATTAAACCGCCATACTAACAAAAGCAACATTTAGCTGATAAGAAGAGAATGACAGGTATAGATAGATAGATAGATAGATAGATAGATAGATAGATAGATAGATAGAGGATAGATAGATAGATAGATAGATAGATGGATGGATAGATAGAGGATAGATAGATAGATAGATAGATATTTTCCGCTCTCACTAAGACAATAAGTAGGAAGGAGCTCGTGACATTGTTCAGCAACCAAAGTCTGTGCTAGAAAATTGCGCATTTATGACAACAAGAATTCCGCAAGCATTTGATTACGGTGAGAACGGAAAAGACTAAACGTAAACCTTTCTATAGATACATTGCGAGGTATACAAATATATACATTATTCCGCTCCTAGTAATTAGCGAAAGAATTGTAGTTGTTCATTGAAACAACTTTGTCGCCCTTATTTTGTTCCGTTTTAGTCTCAATGTAAAGCACCAATGATAACCTAAGTTTATCGTTTCCCCTCGTCTCTGTGTTATCTCTCTACCATCACTACTCAAACCTATTGCTAAGAGCGTACCATCTTCTTCATTCGTAACTACTAATTATACTTAAAATACGTACACGAGGTACAATTGCTCTACGCTTAATAAAGTCATTTCGCCAAGTAGGGCAGCTAGTGAACTGGACAATAACACAAACTGGTCTTACCTTTTTAAGAGCTGACAACCACTATCAGTGGTTAGATCTCCAAGACCAACACTTGCATTTCCCAATTTACGCTTGCATTCTCCCAGTTAACGCTGTGCACGAAGTGGAGCTTGGAAAGTACGCGTACCCTACTGCAGCTCTAAAATGTCAACTTTCACACGCTCTAAGAACAAAACTCCGACAAAACTCCAAGCGCAAAGCAGACCCGCTACTGACTGGATCTTTTTCCTCGCGTTTCTTTATGCACCGGTCTCCTTCCAAAAGGAAAAAGATGAATGAAAAAATGAAACAGTTCTCTAGCTTTTGGCGAAAGCACTGCAAAACACAACGGCTATGTCCACTCCGCGTTAGTCCGCAGCGTTCAACGACTCTGGTGCCTCTGTCCGAAGTGCTGAAATCATAGCACAGCTAAGGTTACTTAGAGGCAAAAATCTATACTTTGGTTAAGTGCCACTTGATATTGCTTTACTCTATTGCTTCCCCACGCCTTGTCACGTGAATATATCCTTGCCAAGCCCGTCCTGTTAATATTTGATCACATGTTGACCGGTCCTTTTCTTAAAAGAATTACTTATTTCAAAAGTCGGTCAGACCCCTCTAAAACAAGAGTCCCCTGAAAAGGGTAGAAACGTGTCGCCAAATCACACAGTAATAGGTTCCGCTCCATAAAGCGTACTGATGCCTCGCTTTTGTCCTGCAGGGTAAATGGACATGTCTACACATGTTGCTTTTTTACTGACAGAGCAGTTGGGAAAAATCATATTTGGTATAAAAGGGCAAAAGCGATAACCATTAAAGCGCAGTTTGGCACACAGCGCAAGAAAGGCAAAAGCACACGAGAATGTATGTTCTCTATACGGTTACCATTGTGCCTGCGTTTGTTTTGCTCCGATTTTTGTCTATCTACGAATCACAGAAAACAGCACCGTTACGAAGTTGGACATTCATGTTACCAATACTGAACCTCCACACAAGCAGTCCTCAGCATTAGGATCCACAAGCACGACACCACTGGTTTATGTCGTATATATAAAGATGTTCTTACACCAACCCTTCGTTGTAAACACAAGCCATGCCGTTTGGCGTAATTATGCCTTTAAGTAGAGGATTTCCACGCTACTTACCATTTTCCCCTATGCTGTCCTGGAGACAGACGTGTCTTAATATCCACACACTCCAACAGATGCTGKTAGGTAATGTGTCTTGTTTGAAGTCATCATATGAGAACTTCTGCCGTGCTCAGAAGATCGCCCACCACTTGGGTGACTTATGAATCTAATAACCCTTTGCAATATCCGCGTGCTTAAACTCTCTAACACCTTGGTAACTGTGCCGACAGGACAAATTGCAACCAGTCGCGATTTACCGAAAACCCCTATACAGGTTTACGCAATGCCCCCGCGCTCTGAGAAACGCTGTTACTGCTCTTACGTGATTGAAACAAACGAAGGCGGTCAAGTTTAGGTGGGCACCAAACTGACCAGTAGCTACAACACACCTCACCCCTAGACGCTGAGTGATAAACAAATGACCATAACAAAAGTTTCGCGTCCAACATATCAACGTGCGCTTTCTGAGGCGCCTATGGTTTCATTGCGCGTCACATGTCAACATTTGGCGACGCCGGTACACACATTTTAAATCTGTCTGTTTTCCCAGCTGAGGGAGGTAAGATCAAATTCCACAATGTTATTTTCTACCAAGTAGGACCAACTTCTCGGAGACTTGTTGCTGCTGCAAAGCTGTGCTACTGAAAGCCAAACAGAGGAAAATGGTTTTTAAGCACCATACTTACATCCGTGCAATACAGTTTTGAGCTTCGTTATGTGTGCACTACAGATAAAGAATAAAGCCGAATCCTCGTCCGTCTTGAGGCACGTTGTCAACTTAAAAGAATGGAAATGTTGTTTTTTCTCGTACGCCTTTATCTTAACATAAAGAGTGAAACCGGATTCACGCAATTCAAGTAAGAACGTTGTGCGTTATCAGTAAAATTCCATCAGTTGCGGGGCGAACACTCAGGCATCTAATTGTAATGCAGTGACGAGGCGCTATGCTTGTGCTACAAATGTACTGGAAACTAACATGAGTAATAGGTGGTATTTACCCGCATACGAGCCAAGATTCGCTCGAGCTGGAGAGTTGTAAAAGAAACGAAACAGTATTTATAACTCGGAGCAACAGTAAACGGCGTGCTTAGCCAACACAGACACACGCAAAACACGAGCTGGGAAACAGGAGACAAAATATAGAAAATGTATTTTTGTTATAAAAGAGACGAAGTTGACAACGATGAGTGGACAGACCGCTGATGACAGCTCACCCAAACTTATTCTGTGGCTGTATGCAGACTTTATTGCTTTCTGGTCATGTATAAGAAAGTCTACGCTTTGATTTTAAGATCCAACAAGTTCATAAATCATGTTTCTGCAACATACATTCATTCACTCATTCTATAAGGGCTCTGTTTGTACTGACAGTTATTTATCTGCAGTACAAAACTACATGACTAACTTGTTCATTGAGGAGAATATGATAGAATGAACATCGTACCTGGTTCTAGCACATCCTGACAGAACTGAATGCAAACAAAATGGCTCTGTGTCTTGGTTTTCAGTCCCCTTAAGACTTAATGCAACACGAAATAACGGTTCTTCAGTTCTTCAACTTTTATTTTATGAACATTGAATCCATAACGATCATGTGAAATGATTCTCTAAAGTCTCTTGTTTTAGGAAATCTGAATCAAAAGCCTTTAAAAGCATGACAGTACATAGCCTCAGGTTATTATGCTGAGTGTTTTAGTTTTGTTAGATTTGACGGATTAACTTTTGTCTGTTGCTGAGTTTCCTGACTCATATTGATTCCTGCGTGCCTGTTTTTGCACCTGCAGATCTCTGCACACTGCAGAGGAACGCATACCGGTTCTCTGTGATCAGACACAGATCAACCGCACCTTTCTACAAAATAACATTCTGTAATAAATGAACGACTAAATGGCTCAAGGGTGAATTAGGTTAGGTGAGTATAGTTTGAAGTATACAAATAAAGGCCGATGGGATGAATGAAGGAGACTGCGTTGCTTAGGGACAGGGACTTTAAAGTGGGTAAACACCAATAATCTGCCTTGCTGTCTAAGCAGTGTACATCATGCGGAAGGTCATGGCCGGTAGTGAGGACACAACATGGATGGGCTTCTAAATTTCTAAGCATCCAGAACCTCCCTCGGATTAACTCGTCGTCACTTCCTCTCCTTTTTCTCCAGGCTGCATCACTTCATCACTCTAGCCTTCTTGTCCTCTCCTCCGTTCTTTCAACGCTCCCACAGTTTTCACAGGCTCCCTGGATGACTCACACTGGGCCCTCTGCACCACCCCTGCCCTCCCCCGTACCTCCTAAACAGAGATACCCACAACCTCAAACTACGGGTCAGTTAGGCCTTCTACACCTTCTCCCACCTAAGACGACACCCACCCTTTCCAGCTCTCAACCGACCTCTAATCTTTTGGCTTGCCATGATAAACAAGCACCTGAACTCTAGGACATACATTACAACTAACTCAAGTCTAATGGCTTCTTAAATAGCATTCCGTGACTGTTGTTGTAATGTTGGGTCATGTACTTTATGTATATATATATACATCATTGTTATTGTTTGGAGTTTTGTTTTGATCATCTGACCCGACTGCTTCACGTCTTTGCATCTTTACTAAGATGTGTCTGCTCATGTTATCTTGTTAAGAGTTGTTTGAGTCTGAATTATGAGCTATGTTTCTTGGGAAGCAGTGTTTGGTTCACTTCTTTTCATTAGGACAGTAAAACGATTTTAGCTGAATGTTTTGGGCTTAGGTGACAAAAGCCAGTACGCAGAAGTGGCCGAACTGCTAAAAGGCAAAAATATTGTATCAGAGCAGATGTTACAGTCTAAGGCTGGTGAGAGCTCTTTTCAGAATGGAAATAGTGCCTAGAAATCTCAGTTTGTTTTTATGGCCCGTTCAACGGAATCCTCTAAGGTGTGAGAAATAGTACAGTCTTATAAAATGAGCAAAATCATAAACTCAGGTTTGAGGAGTCTCATAAAAAGCTTTTTAATAAGAGAACAGGGTAGAATGAGGCCCATCATATAACTCTATAGTGTGGTTCTCCAAATGAATTTCTGTGCTAGTCACATTATGTAAAAATCCCGTTGTATTTTATCTGAGCACGCAGGCTTTGTGTTGTTGTCTTCATGCAGCTCACCTGAGCTGTTTGTTATGCCTAATTACATTCGGGCTTCGTCCAGCCTCCAAAATCATTATGAGAACTAAAGTGTACAGCTGCCAAAAAGAATCGCACCGTCAGCACTTTTGAGCCCCCTTCTTTACCCCATTTACCGACCACTATTAAGAGTAGATGGGACCTCGGGGAACGCCATATAATTTCTCTGTTTCAATTTGTGTTCCATAAATATCAGTAATGGGGCTTGCACGTCACAACGTACACAGTACCTGGTGGTAAAAATAACCCTCAGAAGTGGGTGTGTGCATGTGTTGGTAGAAGCATGAATCCCATCTTCTGTGTGGCTGTGAGGATGTTTATCTTTCTTCCACTCTGCTCTCAATTGCCCTCACTCATCTCCCCCCTCCCCTTTTGTATGCTTCTATCGTTCATGTGGCCTCAGTCTTCCCTCATTTCATTCTTTAACTACAAATTCATCTCCAATACAGAATGTTTTCAACCTTCAACTACAAATTCAGCTCTAATACAGACAATTTTCAACCTTCAACTACAAATTCAACTGCAATACAGACAATTTTCAACCTTCGACTACAAATTTAACTGCAATACAGACAATTGTCAACCTGTAACTACAAATTCAACTCTGGTTCAGAGGATTTTAATCTACACCTCAACTATAACTGCTTATGCCTTCTTGCATGTTGTGTGTAACAACAAGTGTTAGTTATGTTGCCCTGTGATTTAAGATTTCTTGGCAAGGAATCCTTCGTATTTCGGTCGCCAAAGTAGTTGGTGATCAATAAGTGTCAATGACTGACTCACAGGGGGAGGCGGATCTGTATATTATACTGAGTCATCATCAGTGGTACAACTTAAGATGGCGTCAAAGCTGTGATGACATCATATGATATCTGAGTAAAATGTCTGACTGATTGACTTTTTCATTTAGCTTTTAGGCTTTAAATTAGGCTTTCATTTAGCTTTGTCATTATTCTTAGCAGTTGTGTCCTACACACAATTGGAGGAAGCTGAGACTTTTAGCTCATTTTGGACTTTTAGTATTTTGGTTACTAATTGAATCTTTCTTACAACCTAAAATATTTGGAAACGTTTTCCTTACATATTTCCAGCATCACTGACAGAAACATTTCCATTCAGTCAGCATTATACATCATTGACAGACTGTGTATTAGTTTTCATATGGTTGCACATATGCACACCTAGATAATTGTGTACCATTACTGTGCAAAACAATATAAAAATACACATAAATGTAAACTTTAAGAGACAAGTGTGTTTGAATGCTTTCATGCACACGCAAATATGCACTTACACAAGCGCGTGCACACACACACATTTATACTCACACAGTACATGATAGCAGTCAAAGTACTAGGTTATGAAAAGTTGATGCAATTGTTGTGCAAGTATATGACTTAGCATTGTGATATTAATGTAATACTAAGTCATGTACTTGCACAACTGTCTTTTATTTATTAAAACCAACAACCAAAAAAAACAGAACGCATTTTTACAAAAATATTATTTTTTACATTGCTAAAACTCACCAAAAACGCTCCCTTTGTGACACCCTTACATTTATATTTACATTTAGGCACTTGGCAGCACTTTCAGTCTTGATAATTTGCATATCAAACTCGCTGCATGACGTTCACATGGCTGAAACGAGAACACACTGTTTTCTAGAAAGCTGAGGGATACAGATATTGGTACCTCACTGATAACTTAAAATGACACATTTTCCTCAATAAATTAGAGCCGAACTACAGCTTATGTTCCCCCACTCGTAGACTGTGAGGTGAAGTTTATTTGACTAGTCTCTTTTGCATACTTTTCAATGGTGGAGGTTTGGACTCTAAGGGCCAGCAGCAGCAGCAGGCTTTGTCTATTTGCATTCTGGAGTACACAGACATCTAAAATTGAGTCGTTCATTTGGCCATTAACAACACTGCTTTACGGCCCTCCTGGTGAAACTCGTCGCCAAATGTACGAAATAGGACAAACAAAAATTAAACAATTCATCAGTTTACCTCATGCCAAGATCAAAACCGGTATTGTTTTTATAAGCTCGTAAAAGCTGTGAGTTCTACGTGCAACAGCTGTTTATGTTCAAATGGATGAAATGGGACAAGCAAAAATGAAACAATTAATCAGTCTATGTCATGCCAAGACATCAAAGGCTGGTATTGTTTTTATAAGGTCATGAGCCTTAAGTGTAAAAGCTGTTTACACTTTTGTTTATCTGATTAGTCAGTCGCCAAACATTTGGTCTCTTGTGGTGGTAGTATTGTCAGTTGTGTACAGTTTCTTAATAAAGTTCATATTGCTATTTAAGACGTGGCACAGTGTGAGACTAAAAAATACAATAAGTCCATTAGGTCCAATAAGTGGACCGTGCTCTGACATATAGTGCAATAGTGCTTATGGTGACCTAAGTTCAAGTCCTGCCACGTGGTCATTCACCCTCTCACTCCCACAGTCACTCTCCTGACATCCTCTCCACTATCCTGTCAGGTAAATAACTAAAAACTAGTACTAGTATTAGTATAAAATGCTGTACTGATGACCAGTGCTATCTGACAATTTCATCTGACGAGAAACGTGTTTGTTGTACATTAGTGACGACATTTTATAGAACTGTAAGGTGAATTACTTCAAACAAAAGTAAGACAA
>JAZGTI010016751.1:1754-12593 GCA_036877585.1 Botia kubotai
GATTTTTATTGTTTTTGAATGTATTATTTAGAAATGTTTAAAATATTTTTTTTCTCTCCCACTTTTGTTTGCTTTTAACTCACTGATGGCTTAATGGAAACTTTTGTTCTTATCTAATTTTAAATAACAAATGATTCAAAAAATGAACTCAACTGATACACTGCATGTGCTTTGTGTTTTGTCACGCTTCTAAACTGCATGAACTACCTTTTGTTTTGTCTGTTGTAGGTTTCACTGTAGTGTCTTGCTTTGTCTCTGTTCCTCTCGGTTTTCCTCTTTCTCTTCGCTGTTAATTTTTCGCATTACGCCGTCTTGCATCCCTCTAACT
The DNA here is from genome assembly GCA_036877585.1 of Botia kubotai. Classification (NCBI taxonomy): domain Eukaryota; kingdom Metazoa; phylum Chordata; class Actinopteri; order Cypriniformes; family Botiidae; genus Botia; species Botia kubotai. The sequence goes on from JAZGTI010016751.1 coordinate 2,083, forward strand.
CTAACATGGATCGTGTCGCGTGGCTCTCTCTCCCTCGCAGACGTACGAGACAGATGAACTGTCAGAGGAAATGGCCCATCTGGAGGGCCTGATGAAGGACCTGAATGCCATTACCACAGCCTAAAGATCTCCACACACACACACACACACACACACATCTGAAAGCTCAACCCTGTTCTCAGGAAGAACCAGAAAATTTTTAATAAACATTGATCCCAGATAACCTTTATGAAAGGAAATCAATTATCAATGACTGGAAATGGAAAACAGCATCATATTTCTGTCCTGCATGGATCTTTGCGGAAAAAGGCACAAAACAACAAGAATTAGACTGTAAAATGGTCGATGAATGCTGTTTTCTTAACTCAAAGCCGCTCAAACGTAGAAAAAATGTCATTGTTCTTTTTTGATTGTATTTACGTATTCCATTTTTAGCATGTCTTTGTACATTTTCATAGCGTGTATGGTCATTTTTTCCCTCTCGCATATCGGGTCATAGCGAATTTTTATGTACAAATGTTTTGTCATTTCGGTGTCTTTTAAGTTACACCATCAACATGTATGTCGAGATCTTCACTTTAGATTCCGGGATGGAGAAAAGGCGAGACTTTCTTTTTTTTAGTCTGGAAGTCAGACATGCGTCCCTCAGGGACACCAGTAGCATTACAGGTGTGAATATGCATCTCAACGGATTTGATAGTGGATGCAAGACACCACATGCTGCTCTGAATAACCATCGCCATTCAAATCCAGTGACGCTGATGTTTGGTGCTCCGGTGTCTCCTCAACACAACAGCAGGGCGCGACCGAATCACTCGGGACGCCTGCGGATCCTCACGTGCGCGCAACACTTTAAAAGCCACGTGACTCTCAGATGTTTCTACTTTATTATGAGCGAGACGAATTAAACGAACTGCAAATGTTTGCTTACATTAATACCTTGTACACTCCCAAAAAAGGACACTTTTATATATTCATGTTTGCTTTGTTTTTATATGAAGACGCATTGCTTTGTAAACATTTTCCATGTAAGTTATGATACAGTTCAATATCCTGCGTTGTGTTTCCATGAGCGAACCCTGTTCTCCCAAAGAATGAACAAGAATATATGATGAACGACGCCTTGCTCGTGTACAGTTTGAATGTCAATGTGACTGTAACAAGTTCTGCTTATGAAAAAAAGTCGTTGTTTGTGTTTTCAATAACGGGAGATTTAAAAAATAAAAAAGGTAACAAGATACTGAACCATGTTAAATGGCCAGTAAACCGTCGACTGTCATTTGCACTTTTTATATGGATTTGAAATCGCTGATGCCATGTGAAATATGAACCTATTTTATGTAACAATGTCACAAGTAAACAGCTGGTTTTAAAGTCAACTAGTAGTCCGTTATTTTGTTGTTGCATCATCAGATGAAGACCATATTTCCTGTCTTTTGCTTGGATTTCAAATGTATTTTGTCTCCAGCATCGGTACAACTCGCATTTCTTAAATTATGAAAAATGGTTTTATAGTTGTTGCTTTAACTGGAGACTTGGTGGACAAAGGTAAGATGTTTTGTGGAACAAAGAAAATTATCACACAAAACAAAAACAGTGTGTAGAAAACCACACAAACTCTACGATACAACCAAACGCAACGCTCAAATGCTTTTAATGTGTCTATTCAAAATACCATTATGTTGTGAAATAGCCTGTTTGATATAACAGTGCTATTTTGTACAAAGATAAATGGGTTGTGTGATTTTTATATAATATACTATTTATAATATTGTATAATATGTGTATTAATAAATTATACTTTGTGTGACTAATCTACAAGTCCAGAGAAAGAACAGAAGGTGATGGGTTCAATTCCTAGGTAATGCAAACTGCAAACACACACCTATAGCTTAAACACACTGTCACTTTAGATGAAAGCATCAGCCAAATGCAGATTTTTAAAAGACAGTTTGATCTAGAATTATGATATCAGTTTATTTACAACTCTATATTAATTGAATACATGGAATATTTATACTGACCAACTGGTTAAAGGACCTATAAGACTTTCCCTTATGCCTATAAATTTTATCCTAAACCTTTGTCCATGTTATTTACAACTAGCTATATTATGCATGTAGTCTCTAGATTTGTGAGATTTCTGCTGAACATGTAGAGCAGCTAAATGATATGTGGTTTTGTTTTAAAACCTCGTGTATATAAACAAACTGGATGAGACAAAAATTTAAATCTAAACATTTATTGTTCAAGAACATGTTTAGGAAAGTACTCATACTGTTGATACATATTTTATACTGGACTGACAAAATGATGTAATCCTTTTGGTTGTGTAATTTGTTTCTCCCTTGCATACAACATACGATTCAGAACATTTTATTGCAACCCATTTTTATATATTTTTGTTTCAAACGCCAAGAGCTAAAAAAATCAAGGCGCATTTTAATCTGCAGCATCAGTAAATAATTGTTTACAATCAGTGGCACCAAAATCTTAACTTTATACACATGGGTGGAGAAGAATTTAAGAAACTAAAAACTTTATTACAATTCATTACAAATTTTTAAACTCAATGTTAAACGTTACATTACAGCTACCCTTCAGTCTTACAATAAAGACAAACATGCTGAAGTTCTCTGTGCCCATCAAGATTCAGAATGAATAATTCTTATCTCACACACACACACACACACGGCCACTTCCTCCCCCAAAGAATTCTGGGAGTGTGTCAATAATTTTGGCACCAGTAAGAAATGTGCTTCAGGAATTTATTATCTTATAAATATTACAGGAATGTTGCTTAAATTGTGTGGCACGTTCCCTTCAGATTATTTACAGCTAAATTTGGTGCAATCAACATATACTTACGCCATAACCGTATATAAACTTTGACTTCATGAATTGAACTGAAAGCAACAGGAATTTGAGAAGGGCTCACTGTGCCACAATGACGGACAGGGAAACATTACATTACTTTCATATACAGAGTAATCAAGCTCACAAAAGGATACAGGAAACAATTTCTGCACTCATACAAATATACAAACACCTTGATAAGGGTTTCCACTTCATATTTCAGTTTCAAAAAAAAATAAATCGACAACACGTATCCCAAAAGTAGTGCCTCTACAGTCCCAAAACTGAACCGGGACCAAATCAGGATCCAAGACCAAAGCCAGTGAAGAATGGCAATGTTTGAGGTGGTAGCTGGTAGCTTTGGGTTGCGTGTGGACCACCAGGTCAATGGAGAGGGGACTCTGAGGAGAAAGCCTACAATCTGGGTGAAGCGTTCTTGGATCTAGTTCCTCTGGAAGGAGCTCTGGGCAGCTGAGGAGGCTGCAGTCGCCGCTGCGCTCTGGAAGGTTCGGTTTGTGAGCACGCCCTGGGAAAACTCCTGCTGTGCCTTCTGGAAGCTGGCACCAGTGCGCCGGTAGTGAGAATGAACCTGAAAATAATCACACAGGCCTCTCAAATACAAACAATTGAACAATACACCTGAAGCCCAAAGATTCATGGAAAGAAAGCGACTTACCATTTTCAGTAAAACGACAGACATGACGGCACAGACTGTAAAGAACGCAGCCACCACAAACATAATGATGCCCACAGCTGTGTTAGTTCCAATCACAGAGACGGCCGAGATCCAACCACTGTCAGCAAAACAGACCACATTTAATCAGCTATACCAGCAAATAAGAGAATCACAATACATGTGTTCATTATTTATGAACCGAGGAAACCAGATTGCTTTATCTGGCAGTCAACAACAGGCTTTAGACGTGCTTTATATAATAAATGATATACATGTGCATATTATTTTTGACCAAATTATACTGTTTCAATAACTTATTACATAACACAACGCTTTAAAGCATAATTATACATGTTAAAATTAGTTCGGCCTGCAAAACAATATGTGACGTAATGAAAACAGGACGCTGGGAAACCAAGTCAACACCAGTTTAGCATAATAGATTACAGTATTTAGTGATATTGTTACAGCAAAACATCAAGCATATTTATATAAATGAGGAGGTTTCTGGATTGGCTAAAAGGTTAGTGACTCTGGCTTGAAGAGAGAAACTGAAAGTGAGAGAGGGGGCGAGAGAGCGAGTGATGACATACTTCAGGCAGGAAGCAAGAGCTTTAAAAGGAAGTCCAGCAGCAGAAAACCGTTAGTGCAGGAAGAGAAGCGACATCTATGAAGATCTCAAAAAGAAAACTTAGTAAAGGAAATCAGTCACAGAGAATACAAACTCCCGTTCACACACGCATTTAAATGTTTGTTTGTGTGTATTCTTGTTTTGTTTTTATTATGAGGACCAAATGTCACACCTACACTATGGGGACCAGACAGCAGTTCTCATGGGGGAAACTGATCGTTAAACATTAATAAACACTTGTTTAAAGATGTTAAAATGCAAAAGGTTTCTGTAAAGGTTAGATTTAGGGGTGGGGTTAGGGGATGGAATATACAGTTTGTATAATATGAAAGTCATTATGTCTCCACAAAACACAGAAACCTAATATGGGCATGTGCACTTGTACATCTTTGTAAGGACCAGTGTAACCAGTTAGACCATTGGAGTGAGAGCCAAGACAGCAAACTGAGGACATTTTGGCTGGTCCTCGCTTTCTGACACCCCATTAAAGGGCTGTATTTTTGGTAAGACTTAGTTTTAGGGTTAAGTTTATAAACAGCTTAAGGTTAGGTTCCGGGTAAGGGTTAGGCACTTAGTTGTGATGGTTGAGGGGCTACAGACTGCATTGTGTCAATAACTGTCTTCAAAAGACAGCCGTACAAACGTGTGTTTGTGTAAGTGTGTGCGTACCTGTTCCCCCAGCGAGGGATCCCCACACTCTGAATGATGAAGATGGCGATTTGAGCGAAGAAAATGAAGAAGAAGAAGAAGAAATTGAAGGAGCTATCAGACCTGAAACATAAAGAAACAAATCCATCATTAGATTATTGAATTCCTGCAGATTAAAGTCCGAAAGCTTCATCCTAGGGAAATGAAAAGCAGAGGAACCCTCGGCGTGGGACATTGTGTCTCTGCTCTGTAAACACACATCAGTCATAAGCTGCTTTTGTTCAGACTCACTTGAAGGCTTTATAGACCGGCCTGTACCAGCAGAGGAAGGAGCAGGGCGTAAACAGAATGAACCAGAGGATGGACAGGCCAAAGTCCACTCCTGCCACTGCACTGGTGGTGAATTCTGCCAGACAGGCCAGAACGTTCAGAAACAGTGTCACACAATGCCCTGCAGACAGAGACACACAAGTCAAAGATCACAGGATTGACTCAATTTTCAGTAGACTGCAACTGAAGTTAAGTGGATAAAATATTTAAACGTTGAGTATAACTATACACATTTACATGTGCTACGGACATATCATGCTTTTCCAGGCTTAAACAATCTCATTTTTAAAATGTAAAAATATAATTCCAGTTTTTCAATGGCCAAGCTATAAAAGCTAGTTAAATGGTCTAATTGTGTACTAGTCACCAATATCAACCAATAATAAACTATTCTCCAACTACTAACATTCACATGGATACAAAGCTTCATGTTTGCGTTTCACACAGCAGTTATGAGAAAGCACTTACACATCCACAGGTAATAAAGCATTTTGCAGATTCTCCGGTGCTCCTGTGGAATCTCTTCAGAGAAGTCCTGGTAGAAGCAAGGCTTGATAGGAAAACCTTTGGGAAGAGGAGGCCAGTTGTTCTCTTTGCCTGAGGAGATGAAGACTGTATCAAACTCCAACTCCCACAGTCCTTTGCAGGAGCTTGTGAAACATAAGCAGCAATGCAACTGACAAATGTAGGTTTTGTAATACATTATCTCCGTATATGAACCTTTTTTTTTTTTACTGTAGGATGTGCAGATACTACTGAAGTCTATCATCATAATACTTACAGCATACAACACATTACACACAAGAACTGTAGCCTGTTAAAAAAACTGTCACTTGACCTCATGTTTCATGTGCAATGGTGCACAGTACACATACTGCAAAAATAGTAAGTTAGTATGCTAAAATGGTAGTATGCTGTTACCTGTGGAAGCTCCTCTGCTCTGTAACTCTTGCTCTCGTCGATCAAGTTCGGCTGCTTTTCTCTCCAACTCCTCCTGCTGTCTGAGCAGATTGGCCTGCGCAGCTGCAGCTGTGGCCTGTGCAGTCAGAGACACATCTATTAGAATCTCTCAAGACACGTAGAGATTCAATATGTGTGTGTATAAAACACTGACCTGCGGACTGGAGTCCACGGACGGCTGCAGAACAGCCGGCTGAGACTGTGTGCTGGCTGCCGGGACAGTGGTTCCCTGACAAACACACACACACACACACACACACACACACACACACACACAAGCTCTCAAAAACACTGAGCAGTATGCCTGCAGACTCAAGCATATCCTTTATGGAGAGCTTAGGCTAAGAAAACCTTTATTAAACTGTCTGTCATACTCTGCTTCTGATTGGATGACTTAACGCAGGACAGTCATGTACGGTAGACTTACCGTTGTACTGTCGGGGAACGGATTGAAATGTTCGATGTGGTCGATTCCAGAGTTTGTCACCTGAGTGACTGACGGATCCTGCAAGAGATGAAACACAACCATAAAACAATGTATGAAAGGTAGGGTAGGCAATTTCAGAGAGGTTAGTGATGGCAAGCTAGCTTTGAAAACATTAGATCCCACCCTCCCTTCAGAGCATTCTCCAAAGCCACACCCACTCTCCAACACATACACGCATACATAGTTTGACAGGCAAGTACGATATTCTATCATCTGAACCGGACGCAATGATTGAATGAACATTTTATGGTCCTGTGCTTTCCACATAACATATATATTTATATAAATGTATTTAGACAACTTTCCTTAGTGATCCTTAGACTTTCAACCAGCATAACTAAAAATGTTTCTGGAAAAATCAACTACTCTGCCTTTAACATTAATAAATAGCATTACTGTGTATTAATGCCATTAAATGTTTTAATATATCTTGTATTATTTGATTACTCGTTACAAATACAAAGTCATGTTTTGAAGACTTCATAGAAACCTTCAGATTGAGACAAGCTTGAATTTCATGTGACCATCTTATTGAGTCATAGTAATCATGCAGCAATCACAACACTCAGTGACATCATCACAGGAAGGTCACATGATGCCGCTCATCTCACGAGAAACCTAAATCCTGACATCAGATCTAATCAGAGATTTGTGCTATTCCATAACGCATAACACGCCACAAGTAAACTGATTTTAATATTCACTAAAGAAAACTTTTTATGTTTCTATATAATAGTTAATTAAAAATAACCCAAAATTTCCAATTCCCTTTAATTTCCATTAATTCCAATTTGAAATATTCCCAGAATTCTCCAGCTTTGCAACCGCTTTGCTAAGGTGTTCTGAATGTTTTAGGGCATTGCTATGCGGTGGCTAGGATGGTCCACAATGCCTGCAGATGTGTGTAGGACTCACACCTGAGGTTCAACAGCAGCTCACTACAGGAAGTAACTGTAATATTTACCCAGTGTGGAGGAGCAAACAAACCACAAACCAGTAGACAGGCAGAACTACCTGTAAAAAGCTTATCATACGTTCAACCTTTTCATTTTAAGGCTCATATATAATGTTTGACAGGGCTGTTTTGTACTGAAACATGAGTTACATTAATTAATGCTAATGATTTCTCTTTGGTTTAAATGATACATAAAGACGCTGGAGATTTTGCAAGGGGTGTGTAAACTTAGGAGCACAAAAAAAACATTTGTTTGATGTCAGATAATTGTGTAAGTTCAGCCAGTATTGAGGATGACTTACAGTATGACTTACAGTTTACACTACAATTAGAAGATTAGATTAAAGACTCGGATTCAATCTGAAGAAACTCAGAGCATCTAATACAATAAAAAAAATGCTTCATCATTCAAGTTAAAAGACCCCCAAGTCTTCAGATCTGGTTTGGCTCAAAATCCAGTAGCACATTCATCAATATGGGCAAACATTCACATATCTAGACCTGGAACATAAAATTCCTTATCTACTGTGCAAACTATGTGTGCAAGTGGCACATTTACACTAAAACAAGCGGTCAAAACAAACACGCTGCTTATAAAGGCGCATAAATTACTTTGAACCATTTTTGCAGGACTTCAATATTTCTCTTTGAGGGGGAAGGAGAATATTTCAAGGATTTTTTGCTTTATTCATAACTCAGTATTCTGCTGTGCTAGTGGTTAAGAAAACATATGGAAGTTACATCAAACTCCAGACAGAAACCATAAAAATGTCAAAGACATCATCACAACATCCCAGTAAAACAAAACAGATCACGGGACTGTATCATAACAGCAGAGAAAGCCTTTATAATATTTCTTAGTATTATTATAACATAAAACACTTAATAAATTATACAATACTATTTGAATAACTATCCATTCAAATAGTCAAAATATCTTAAAACCTAATTATATTAATATATTTTTAGGTATTTGACCAACAGTGACTGCACTGTCCTATAAAGCCCAATGATAAACAGCAGTTATTATTACTAATAGAACCTATATATAGTTGTATTGTATGTATGTATTGTTTATATGAATACAAAACTTTTACTAAATGGTGACCAGTTGGAGCATCTAAAGTATGCCTAATATTTAGACACATTTACAGAACATACAGTATATAAATATTCTATCAAATTCACTTAATTTTATGATCTGTTGAGCATCACGTTTGTTCATGAATGATTAATGAAAAGTGTGAAAAAAAACATGACAACCCTACATGACTTTATCAAATGACTTCAGAAACATGAGGTTTAGCTGATGCTTGCGTGTTTACTCTGGCCTTGAGTGGGCATGTAAAAAAGTTGTTGTGCACAGGTGCCCAAAGCCCCAAAGACACTGACATTAAAAAATGTAACATTGTAATAAAGTTACATAGTGACAAAGAGTCAACAGAGAACAGGAGTGGCGCTCTGGCCTTCTGGCGCACATCCACACCCTTCAACACAGAGATCTCATACACAAAATAACTACTGGGTCAGAGATAATGACACGTCAACCACCCATCCGAACCGGTCCTGACCCACAACTCCCCATTATAATCCGAAACTTCTAAATAAACTTTAAACTGCAGCATAAACACATGAGACAAGATTCTCCTGCGGGCTTTCGGTGTCCTACCTGGAAAGGATTGACGTCAACTGGGTTCTCAAAAGGGTTTGGGTCGAATCCCGACATTCTGTAGTGGCTTTATCCGCCTTTAGAATCCGAACTGAGTGGGACCAGACCTGCGATCACGGTTTCCTTTCGACACTTCCGTACTGAGTGCGTGACGCGCATGCTATGGAAAACAGCGCTGACGTCATCATCCTGTAGAGCGATTGTTTTCTCAATAAACGCAAGTTACCAACTTTATTTTAAACGCAAAAAATACTCCTTAGCAACATGGTTAAAATCTCCATTGTGTCTTCCACTTTTTCTTCTTGATTTACATATTTATAGATAACAATAATATAAATCAGATTGTGTTGCTTTATGAGAGCCTGTTTAAATACGTGATTTAAAGTTAATACTGTTAAACTTTTATATCATTTCTGTTGTATCACATTCGATACGTTTTCCCTTTTTATGCATGTACTTACACATGCAAGGACTACAATAAGATTAAAATACATCAACTGAAGAAAACTCACACGTGTGCCCTCTTATTTATTCGTTTATTTGTAATCATTTCTGTTAATTCTGTTAACTACCAATATTCCTCCTACTGCTGGTAATGCTAGCCAATATTATCATGTTATTTTCCTTTTCTGTGTTGTAAATTGGATACACTTTTGATTTTTAGCTTGCTATACCTACATTTCTAGGCTTAAAAGTCAGACTTACAAGTCAGTACATGAATATGACACTATCAGTTTTTATTTTTATTGAACGCAGGGGGAACAGTATCTGACAGGATTTATTCCCTGTGCCATAATGAAGGTCCTGTTCTAAAATTCGTTCAAAGTGTACTTGTTAGGACAGCAAACCATCAGTTTTAGTTTAGACTAAACAGTTGTCTTTAATGTTATTCTAAACAGTACTCAAAACAGCTCTCTTGTGGCTAAATCATTTTGTGAACGCGCTTCCTTCACCGTATGGACAGAGCAGCGGACAGCAGTTGGAACACCCGTTTGCCATGGTTCCCATATTCCGTTTGCATTGGTTATGTTTTTACGTATATATTATTTTACCAATTAAAAACTAAAACAAAATTTCGCTTTTCTTTGAAAATGTTTAACTTTATTAAACAATATCATATTATACGATTAAAGGAAAGCAATTAGTATTAGAAAGTAAATCTATTTATAAAAGTAATGTTTTGATTTACGTTTTTGACTGATTTATTTCCACATTTAATAATTATTTCTGGGCTCCGTTGTTTTTTGTATATGATAAAGAAACAGTGTTCGCTTAAACTAAACTTAAAATATTATTCTA